>WEIV01023738.1:88227-100319 GCA_013390005.1 Calyptomena viridis
AAAAAAAAAAAATCCCCAAACACTCTGCAGTTTGTAATAAATATTTAAAAAACTGTAATATGGATCCAGGTCACAATTGAATTAGCTGCAGGCAATCCCTAGAGCCTGTGTCTACAGAGTTCACCATGTGATGTTTAGGAAACATGATTTTTTTTTTTCCAGTTTAAATAAATCTCTTGGGTCAATTACGGATCAAAATTAATTTATTATTGTATTACCACTTATTAGCATTTAGATACATACAACCTAAAGGGTTTTTTTAACTGAACTGAACAGAATGTGGTCCCTCTCTTTCACAACCAGGTGCTGTTCATGTTAGTTCATCTCCTGCAGGTAGTCACTAGAAGAATTGAGAATCAGAAGGGTGAGATTACATTCTCTCCCATACAAGAGAGAGAATGTGTGTATGTGTGTTTGTAACACATCATCTACACATTCTGTTGTTTGTTTACTGTACTTCACTCACTGGTGAGAGAATGCAATATGTTAAGAAAAGGATTAAACAGCTGGAGAAAATAATCATTGCAGATAAATATAGTGCCTTTGTATGTGACCTGATTTTTTTATTGTTTCTATATAGCTAAAAAGAAGCTTTAGAACACCATAAGTTTTTACCTACAGCAGTTTTATCATTAAGTCTTAATTTACAGGAATACTTGTACCAATTGTTGTCAAGTAATAAAATTATAAGAGCACAATGTGATACCTAAAATACATGGACCTATGTAGGAGAGTGTATTTTAGATCCTGGGGATAATTTATTCAGTTGCATGCTGCTTTGAATAAGATGTTGTATGTCCTTTCACAGAAAAGGAAATAAATAGCACAGGGGATTACGAAAGTTCTCTGGCTGGGCACACATGCTACTGTTACTTTTTCCATTGTCTGTCTTTCCTCTTTCGTCTGTACCATTCCCTTCTAAGAAATATCCATGCTGCCCAGAAAGAGATGGGAAATCCTTTGAGGACAAGATCATATTTCATCCTACATTTGTACAGCACCTGGCCCAGCAAGAACACTTGACCACGACTGTGGCCATTAGCCCTCCTGTACACACAGGTCAGACAGTCACACCCACACAGAGGAGCAGCTTCTTCCTGGCTTTCCAAGTATTCAGAATTCACAACTTCAGAAAAAGTTTCAGAAGATATTAACTTGCAGCTGCACTACAATTTTTCATACTATCTCAGTGACCAACACGTGAAGGTCTTCTGAAAATCTAATCATTCTCTTCTATAGAAAGACAGTTCCCAAGTGTTTTGAAGCTTACAGTCAAAACTGGGAATGTGTCCTCCAAACAGCTTTCTCAGAACAGCTAACAGGAAATGAAGATTTGGAGCTTGAAGGCCCCTAGTAGGTTAAAAAAAAAAAAAAAAAACAACTAAAAACTAAAAAGGAGACTCAATTTTCCTGTTCCAATATAAAGAAAATTAAAAAAAAAAAGTTAAAAATAAAATATAAATAAATAAATAAATCCCAAACACAAAACCACAAATATAAAATAGATCCTGTGAGACACTTGGAAGCCATTTCAGAGTTTCCACTGATGTCACCACTGAGGTGAAACTCAGGTAAGCAGCAATTCTGTTATGAAGAGAAACACAGAGCATCAGCTGCAGAGCAGCCAAAAATGGCATCTCTGACATGGCCTTTGTTATTAAAATGTCTTCATTGCTGAGAGAAGAGTGTGTTTTTTAGAAGCTGTGGTTTGCAAGCAATCCTTCCCTTGCCATTTAAGGCACCCTCCTGCAATGACGACACACTTGTTGACATCCCTGGAGCTGAATCACTTCCATGTTGTAAATGCTTCACTTTCCAATATTAACTCAAAAGCTTCAACCAGCTACTGCACCAAACACTTGTCTGTTTATTCAGGGCACTGCAAAACTGCATCTTAGCAGGCCCTTAAGCCCAGCATTAATTACAGCAGGAAGACAAATGCAGCTGTCCCTTTTTTATTAACTTTTGGAATAATCTGATACACAAGTCTTGGAATTTTTGTGTGACTTTTTCTCCTGAACTCTTCTATTATTTTTAATTAACTTGATACATCCTGTGTTGATTCAAAAGGCATCTGTAGGTGAGTTCCACAAATGGTATGCCTCTATAAATAATATCTTACTACATATTAAAACTTAACTATTTTATCACTTCAAAATCATCATGGCCAAACTGACCAATCTTTAGAAAAGTATAAAGTGCTAAATTTGGCAGTCCAAACATCTCTGAATTTTATGAAAGTTTCCACCTCTGAGTATTACAAAACCATGATCCATTACTGTCAAGGATAAATAACTCTTTATAGATTTCACATTCATTTCCTTGAACTGCTTCCCTCATATTCAGCACCATTCCAGTGTAAACCTTCTAAACTGTAGGTATGGGTTAAGCTATTATTAACATTTTTTAAGGGTGAGAGCATAGGGTGTCTCTCAGAAACATTTATTTCTAAGTCATTTTATTAGTAGACTAGGGCAGCAAAATCAGAAATGCTACTAATGCCTACTAACACATGTTTCTTTCTGCTCTTTTACATCTTTTCCTCAAACCTCCACCACACTTCTTACTTCAGACTAATACACTAGACTGCAGGTGTGTGGAGGATGTAGAAAGGTCTTTCACTTCTGTTGAGGCAGCACAGTTGAGCTCAGAAGCATTAATGAAGCTGCAAGCAAAGTCAAGCTTTTTTGTGTACTTATTAGGCAGTCTGAAGTAAGAGAAATGTTATACTTCCACTCACACACTGAGATATATTGCACAGGCATGCACATTCACACACAGTATTTGGGGATGAGGGAGCTGGTATGTGGCATACAAGAGACATAGGGCAAAAATCTGTTACCGCCATCGGGACCAAGTAAAAAAAAAATTGCACATCATTTTAAAAATATATGTTTCATCATTTAAATTCTTCCAAGGAAGTGTGAAATGAATAAAGAAATCCTCCAGACACTTTATTCAAAACTCATTAAACCCAAAAGATTTCTCTAAGGTGCATGCACACATGATTCTGCATTCATTTTAGACATCAAAGGTCTATCTCAAGATTCACTAAACTGCTGCAGTAGCAACATTAGTCCTCTTTCCTTTGATTATGTTAGTGTACAATTTCAAATCACATGCTGACAAAGTCAGCTCGGCACGCACTTCTCTAGAACAGTTGTTTAGGTTTATAACTGCTACTACTGAGCTCCTAAAACCCCTAATGTAACAGACAGGCCTACTATTGTATTTACCCTTAAGTGTGGAAGATACTTTATAACATGAAGGCTTGGGGAGTTTTGGTCTGTTTAGCAGACCTTCCCATCTCATCCACAGACACAGGAAGTAAAAACCTGGCAGTCCTGTTCTTGTGTGCAGTCTTGTTCCTGTGTCTCACAAGAACTCATTGACCAACTTCAGCTATTTTACCCAATATTGGTTAAAATAGAGACTACAGTTGATGTGATGATGTTTTATAGAATCTCAGATTTGCTGAAGTTAAGCACAATATGTGTTGTTCTTACTCAGCACAAAAGTATCAGCTCCCCATTGACAACACCTGTGCTCTAAGACTGAGAACAAGGTAGAAATTTATGCACAAGTCATTTGCTTCATACTTTTGCTTTCTTTGCTCAAACACACTGTCCAAAATACTCCAGTGCACAGCCAGTTTCTTCAGATTAATTGGTGGTAGTTTACATGTTGCAAGACACAGGCATACCTGTAAATATTTAAGGAATTATGATTCTACATTTTTCAACAAGGTAAGCTTTACTATCTTCAACTTGACAAATGACAAAACTGAGGTCTGGAGAAGTGAAAACGACTAAACACTTCACACCAGGAGTTTCTGAGACAGCCTAGACTGCAGCTGACTTCTGTCTCTTAGATCTTATGCTAGATGCCTGACTATGCTTTGCCATTTATCTTACCTTATTTTTCACCTACATATATCTTAACTCACAAGTCTCCAGAAACAGTTCAGGGCCTAATACTATCTTAAATATTCAATCCATAGCTTCTGTAATGTATATGATTACCTGGAAAGGCACTACTAGCCCTATATTTTTGTACCATCTCAGCTGAGTGCAAAATCTTTCAACTCATATAGGACATACATGCTTCATTTAATGAACTACTATTTCCTTATATATTGTACAAAAAGCTTCATTGTATGGCTTCATTTTTCTATTAGACAGCTAGCTTGATTATTTCTCTTACTGTCAGGAAAAGAATCTACTTCAAAAGGCAATTAAAAATATTGCTCCATGGAGTCCACATTTTTGCAACAACAAAAAAGTCATTCATGCACTACAAAAGATACCTCTAGAGCTCTGTGCAGGGCAGTGGGATTATGAATGAAGAACAGACAGATTGTAAGAGAAGTCTTTGAAACTAGAGAATAGAAACCTAAGCAAGCAGGCTAGCCGAGAAGGCACTGACACAGAGGGAATAACTGGAGGAACAGTACTGCAAAGTAGTGGTATAAAAGAAAAGAAGTGGGTCCTGTTAGCTATACAACACTATAGATAATATAAGCTAGCACTGAAGTGTTCACAGCCAGTTTCTAAAATCCTGGCATTGAAGGCCCCAAACTGCTTTACTTGAAAGGGAAAAAAGCCTGGAAATAGATAAAATGCTGTAACAGCTACTCAAACACCAGTGAAAAAGATCTGTTTGCAAGTGTATGGATAGCCTGGAAATACATCAGGACATGCGATCTGAAAGAACAGTGAAGTTGCAAGGAAATAAACAACTTTCGTACCTGTATCTGTTATTTTAATCTTGATATTTACAGGAGGAAGTCAGAGTTTTGCCGCTCTTTAAAACTTTTTACCACTTTTTTGCACAGAAGTGCTTCAGAGCCTAAACTGAACTTTGAATTCAACTGAACTTTGAGTCCACTACTTCCTCCAAAATGTATTGGATGTATTCCATAAGTTTGTCTGAAAGAAATAACTACATGATTTCTAGTTATTTACAATTAAAGACAAGTCAAAGTGAGCAGTGGACATCTCTGCATGATGCAGAAAGCAGCAGAGCTCAGGGACAATCATTGTCTCCCAAGCAGGGCTGGCAGTCACAGCCCCAGCAGCCACTTCAGGGCACAAACACCCAGCCCAGCTCCATCTAAGCCATTACACTCTCGTGACACACATGCTCTTACTAAGGTTTCAAAGGAACTCACAGCCACAAAGAGCTGAACTCGTGCTAGCAAGCCTTGCCCAGCACATCACACCTTCCTGCAGCACTTTTCATTACTTTGCTGTCTCGGGTTCCACCTCTGCAGCCACATCCATGCTGTGCTCTCACCCCTGGGACTGTCAGCACAGGAGTAACAGCCACCCAGACCAAGGGCAATGGCAGTGGCCAGATGCAGGGCGAGTCCTGCACAGGGTGATGCAGAAACACTTGGGCTAACTAAACTAGGTAGTTGACTGAGTACAAAGAGAAGTCAAGCCATGACAGCAGAGAGTTCATTGTGGGTTAATTTTTTCAGCCTTCCTGGTGGGCCAAATGTATGCTTATGAATGTTAACTCCTAAAACTACATCGAGAATGCAAACAGAAGACAAAACATTTTCATGGCCTGCTGTTCTTCTTTCCTTGCTCCCAGCATGGTCCAGTGTATACCACAAGGCAGCTGCACAGCAAAACAGAATAATTTTTATGCACTATATAGAATGCATTCACAGTTTCTCTGTGGAGACTGCTACTTGTTTAATGCATATACATGCTCCCAGGCTGGCAGGCAGTTCTGCAGATAGGTCACCGGAGTCAGAAAAACAGCTTGATTCCTGATATTAGATATATTTCTAAAAGTCACTTTATCCTGTTTCCTCCCCCCTCTTCTTCTGCTTTATCTTGTTTTATATGCAGTGTTTCTAGCACCCTTGCTGGTGATTTGTTCTTCATAACATAAATATATAAAGATAAGTTCACCAAATTAAAACTAAAGGAAGCGGTTCCAAACACCATGTCATCAAGAATTGGATTTTCTTTAGAACTGGTCCCTGCTTGGAATTTTTTTTGGCTTTAGGTCTATACTGGTAAAACATTCTTAGTATATCAATATACTGATGTGAGTGAATACAAAATGACTAGAAAATGTCTTGTCCATACTATGTAAGAGAGACCCAGTAGTCCAGAGCCAATGCCTCTTGCCCTGTCTTCATCAACAGATATACCTATACATCAAAAACCCAGCCCTCTGCTTCTTATATTTGTGCAGGTCTAGGCAAATGGGTAAAGAAAATTACATATTTAGTCCAAATCAAATAACTAATTCTAGTCTAGAAGCCATATAGCTCAGCTAGGGTGCTGCTGAGCCCCGATGAACTTGTGTTCTGCCCACAGCTTAGGTATGACACTATAATGAAACTAAGCAGCTTCCAGTTTAGAAGCTGCCTGTGTCTGGCCAGCCCAGGAAGCAAGCAGAACTGCCTGCCATCTGTGTGTGCACAAACTCTGTCTCAGCTGATTGTGAACAAAGTATTGGAATGGTGCAAGATCTGTAAAACAGATTTTGTTTCAAATGATTAAGAGTTTCCTGAGTGAAGGACTCTGGAGTATGTGTTTCAAAAACTCTGAACTGCACCACTACAACAAAAAATAACAGGCCTAAACAGAACATGCAGTGGGGTATCCATAAGAGGACAAAATCAGAGGTAGTGCTCTAAAGCCTCTACTTCACTTTCTTCTACCTTAATATGCATCCTCCTGCCAGAGCAATTGTCCTTATCCGTTACCCTACACATAAAATGAACCAAGTTCTACTACTTAAAAATTAGGTCTGCCAGACTCTTTCCAAGGGTATAGACCAATTTGTGAAAAAGATTATGACAGAAAATCAAAGCCATAGGATGAGCCTGTACAAAGAACACAACATTTCTGTGGCCCTATGCCAGCCTCTACACACTTCCAATTGGAAAACCTCGACAGCTGTGAGGCATGGAGACTGCATGACCAGATTTCATGTGTGTGCTAGTTTTGGCTGGAGTAGAGTTAATTTTCTTCACATTATCCAGCTTGGGACTGGTTTGGATTTGCAATGAAAAATGGGGTTAATAATCCAGGGATATTTTCATTACTGCTGAGCAGTGCTTACACAGTCAAGGCCTTTTCTGCTTCTCGTGCCACCCCACTAGGGAGGAGGCTGGTGGTGCACAAGCAGTTGGAAAAGAAAAGAGCCAAGACAGAGGACCCCAACTTGCCAAAGGGATATTCCATACCATATGACATCATACTCTGTATATAAAAGCTGGAGAAGGAAGAAGGAAGTGGGGACATTTGGAGTGATGGCATTTGTGTTCCCAAGTAATCATTACACATGCTGGAGCCCTGCTTTCCTGGAGGTGGCTGAACATCTGCTTGCCCAGGGGAAGCAGTGAATCAATTTCTTGTTTTTCTTTACCTATTAAACTGCCTTAATCTCAACCTATGAATTTTCTCACTTTCACCCTTCCAATTCTCTCCCCCATCCCACCGGGGCGAGAGAATGAGCAAGAGACTGGGGTTGAACCACAACAGCCCTCTTTGGTGCCCAATATGGGTCTCAAAGGGTTTGAGATAACAATAGATTTGATTGGAATATGTAAGATGGAATTTATAGCCACTATTGCTGTTTGGCTGCTTTGGGCAGGCTCCTGTTTTTGCCCTGGGCTTGATTGCCTTACAGTGCATTAGAGTTTAGATCTCATTAGTGGCTGCTTTTTGCTTTTGCTGCTNGTCTGCCAGACTCTTTCCAAGGGTATAGACCACTTTGTGAAAAAGATTATCACAGAAAATCAAAGCCATAGGATGAGCCTGTACAAAGAACACAACACTTCTGTGGCCTTATGCCAGCCTCTAAGCACTTCCAATTGGAAAACCTTGACAGCTGTTAGGCATGGAGACTGCATGACCAGATTTCATGTGTGTGCTAGTTTTGGCTGGAGTAGAGTTAATTTTCTTCACATTATCCAGCTTGGGACTGGTTTGGATTTGCAATGAAAAATGGGGTTAATAATCCAGGGATATTTTCATTACTGCTGAGCAGTGCTTACACAGTCAAGGCCTTTTCTGCTTCTCGCGCCACCCCACTAGGGAGGAGGCTGGTGGTGCACAAGCAGTTGGAAAAGAAAAGAGCCAAGACAGAGGACCCCAACTTGCCAAAGGGATATTCCATACCATATGACATCATACTCTGTATATAAAAGCTGGAGAAGGAAGAAGGAAGTGGGGACATTTGGAGTGATGGCATTTGTGTTCCCAAGTAATCATTACACATGCTGGAGCCCTGCTTTCCTGGAGGTGGCTGAACATCTGCTTGCCCAGGGGAAGCAGTGAATCAATTTCTTGTTTTTCCTTATCTATTAAACTGCCTTAATCTCAACCTATGAATTTTCTCACTTTCACCCTTCCAATTCTCTCTCCCATCCCACCAGGGCGAGAGAATGAGCAAGAGACTGGGGTTGAACCACAACAGCCCTCTTTGGTGCCCAATATGGGTCTCAAAGGGTTTGAGATAACAATAGATTTGATTGGAATACGTAAGATGGAATTTATAGCCACTATTGCTGTTTGGCTGCTTTGGGCAGGCTCCTGTTTTTGCCCTGGGCTTGATTGCCTTACAGTGCATTAGAGTTTAGATCTCATTAGTGGCTGCTTTTTGCTTTTGCTGCTTGTTGTGCTGCTGATCACCTCGCTGTGCTGTGCCTGGGAGCATTCTGATAACAGCAGTGGTGATGCACAGGGACTGGCAGATGGCTGGGACATTGTTGTTGTTTCTGTGCTGCTGTACTGGACACGTCAAAATTCCACTGCAAACTCAAGTTGAAGGGACTGTGACCTGTGGATGAGTCCACGGTACAGCAGGAACGTCTCAAAGCGTTTGTGGCCATGAATAAGTCCACGCCAAAGGGGGTACATCTCGAAGCATCCATGGCCATGGTTATGCCTGTGCCACAGCAGGTACAACTCTGAAGGGGTTGTGGCCCAAGGATACACCCACGCTGCAGCAGATACACCCTGAAGCATCAGTGACTGTGCATGAGGTCACACTGGAGCACCTCTAACTGTGTGGTCATGGATAAGCCCACAACAGAGCAGGAACACCCCCTGGGGGGACTGCAGCCAGGGCTAAGGCCTTGTTGAACAGGTTTATTACTGAAGAGACGGTGGCTGTGGATAAGGTCACACTGGAGCAGGTATATCCCTGAAGGCACTGTGGCCCATGGATAAGGCCATGGTGCAACAAGTGCCCCCCTGGAGAGACTGTGACTGTGGATAAATCCATGCAGCAGCAGGTGCACCCCTGAAGAGACTGTGGCTCATAGACAAGGCTATACTTGGAGCAGGTACAACCCTAAGGAACTGTCTACAGATAAGTCAAAGCTGGAACAAGGGCAAGGGGAGGAATTTAAACCCAGTAGGGAGTGTGGTAGATATTGTAATAGAAATATCCTTAAATTGTTGTAACCCATGATTTGAGTTGCATATTATAGGAATTACTGTAGCAGGAGCCACTTGACCCAAAGAAGGAGAAGCCTTGCAAGAAGCAGAGCAAGTGCAGCAGGGACCTGACCCAAGCTGCCTTTAGTGCTCAATAGCCATGCAACAACCACCTCTCATGTCCTGAGTGCCCACCACAACATGGACACCAAAGTCATGGACTAAATGGACTCAATGGACAAGTTGTGGACATTTTATGAACATTTTGCAGGAGTGGTCAACAGACGAAGGGAATAATATCTGTGTATTATATCAAATGAAAGTCAGATGGTGGTTAATGATAGTAAATGGATAGTAAATGGTATGGAATAAGGAAGAAATCCCTCTATTATCAACACAGCTTTGAGTGAAAATCAAAACTTCGTCTCAGAGTAGTTACTATGATGAAAATTAACACTATCCCAGACAAAAGCAGCACGGTGTGCTGCAGGAGCTTGGTACTTTCAACTTGGAAAATAAAAAAGTCACACCCAAAACTATCAAGCAATTATGTAGTTTCCTGAAATAAAGGAAGTGGCTCAGAAGTGGGCGAAGGCTTTTAAAAGCTGTCAAATTGCTAATACTTTTGTGGAGGAGGGTGGGAACCTGCAATAACGATGTAATGGAAAAAGTGCTTGTTCAGCAAGCATTTCTTTTTTCTAAATGGAAGCAAAGGTGTTTTTCAAGCTTTTGCTGTTTGAGGTCAGGAGTTTTGGGGGTTTTTTTGGGGAAGGGTTGTGGCGTGCTGGCATTGGTTTTTTTGGGGGGTGTTTGTTTTTTTTTTTTAATTGGATTGGCCAAGGGCTTTTTTGTTGTTTTGGGGTTTTTTGCATAAACAGGCATTGATGGATTGTCTATCAGGTATGTTACATTAACTTTTTCAACTGAGAAGTCATCCAAGATACTATAAAAGTATGTTACCAAATTTACACTAAAGATTTTAAGAATCACACATTTGACAACTAAAGATTTTAGTAAAGCTAGCTATTCTAGGTAGACAGAGAGGAAAGACTAACAAACAGTGCACAAAACACTGATTAATTTAATGGGATGTTTCAGCAGTACAAATGTTTACAAGGACAGATTGAACTCCAGTCTTGGTTTTTATTGGTACCATATATTGGTATGTATAGGTTGGATAAATGCTTTTTATTTGAGGGGTTTACACAGTGAAAAGGCATTTGTGCAAGCTATACCTTCTTTTATTTTGTTTGGTTTAATGTAGTTTGATGCTCTTAAAAGTGGTTTGGTGATTACAAGAAATAAGAGATGTTTTATAGGAGGTCAGAGTTTGTGGACGAAGTCAGAAAACTTTAAAATTTCTCCTGCTAAGTTTTCAAAATCACTAGGTACAATAGGTTCTAGGAAAATAATTATAGTAGTAACAAAAGAAGTCCTAATGCCCACTTAAAATCAAGTGCCTGGAAACTGATTGCCATAAAACCAAAGCATATGATACCTTTCCAAAATGTTGTTCCTCCGTTAACAAACCCCTCCCTAGAAAACTGCCCAGTCTCCCACAGCTACAAGGCAGAGTAATCTGCACAGAAAATACAAAGTATAATGGTTCTGTCACTCTGACAGGAGAAGAAATCTCTGTGCCAAACTACACAGTAAAAACAAGATCTGTGATGTTGAGTACCTGATACTACTGCATGAGACTGTTAATTGCTTTGAGAGAAGTAGAGAAATTAAAACATATCATTTCTTTGAGGCTCTTCTGTTTAGTAAATGTAGAGAGGAACCAGCTTGAGTTAGACTACTGTGTGTGGACAGAGAAAATAACTATTACTTGAAATAAAACACTGCTACCTATCCATCCATCTTCCAGCCCTCTCTGTTAGCTAACATGTTGACTGACTGTGAAGGTGGCTGTAACCTGTCTTTTTTGGAGACAAGGGAGCAGTGGGAAGTCTCAGGAAGGCTTATAAAATGGAAAGTAGGACAGCAGGAAAAAAAAAAAAGGACAAGAAAAGCAAGAGATTTTGTTCTTTTCCTCTAGAGTTCAGCATTCACTTGTTTTCTTATAATATCCAGCAGCTATCAACCAGATTTATTCTGTGCTGCCTCTCTTCAGAGACTTTGAAGGACAAGAGAAGTAATGCTCAGGCTTCAAATGCTCTTCTTAACTGGTTATCAACTAAAGGCAGATAATTTTGCTGCTTCCATCAGTATAAACCTAGAGTTACTACAGTGACATGAGGATAAAAGCATGCATAAATTGAGATTTCAGCCCTGCATATAACTCACTGCCATTTCAGAAAATATATTTCAAGCTACTTTTTGGGGTCAACATTACCCTAGACACGAGATTTTGTGTCTGCCTTTAACTATTGCAAATTACATTACTAGCAAAACTAATGGAAGATACATATACATAGACTGCTGCATTTTCTTCTGAAGAATATATTTCCTTAAACATAGATAAGTTTTTGTCTTTATATGAAGCATTACTTCAAGATAATTGCTTTTCTTTCTACTAATATTATCTGCAACATCTATCGCGTTTTGCAAGATCATCCTCTTGGGCTCTACCTTTTTCTTATAAAAGTAAAAAAAGTCGAGTGACAAATACACGTGCAATGTGGTAATTAGACATTCCAAAGACTCTTTAAGGAGAAGTTTTTACAAACTAAATAA
>WEIV01023738.1:100375-129140 GCA_013390005.1 Calyptomena viridis
TTAAAAAAATAATTTAAAATCTTTAAATTTTTTTTTAAAAACCCCCCCCCACAAACAAAAAAAAAAAAAACAAACTTACAAAAAAAAAACCCCACAAACACACACACACCAAAAAAAACCAACAAAAAAATCCAAATTTGTGGAACTCCTTGAGCGAGATCAGGGAGTGGCTAACATTGATGGGAAGATTTTTTCTGGAAGGATTTAAACACAGAAAACAAAGTACTGCATCATGAAACGAAGCCAAGCAAAGACTGTATTGAACAGGTTCATATAAGAGATCTAAACGTATTCTTTTTCAAATACGACTACAAATGGAAGGCTTTTTTTAAATGGTTCATACAACTCTCACATATGACCATGCTGAAGACATTTTAGCCTAGTACCTTATGCATCAATCTTCCTGATCTAGGTTCTGACACCGTTGGATACAATCGTATTCTAATTTCTGAACCAAGATATTATTTCTCCTCTTTGCAAAGCTTTTCATTGGTTTTAGAACTACAGAGGATATTCAGGGATCAAAATGAGAGAAAGAAATATCAATTGCTACCTACCTTTGAGAAAAGCATCCTGTCTCAGAAACGCAATGCCAAATGCTAAGAGTTTAAGCCACAAAAACATGGTTATTTCTGGAAATCAGGCGTATCCTTATGAAACAGCATGTGTCTCTCTCTGCAAAGCAAAATAAATGTTATCTGTCTGCAAAAGAATTTCTCCACAAAACTTGACCCAAACCGGAGACTAAGTAGGCACATACATTGCACTGCCTGCTTATCTGTGAAGGAGTTGCTTCCTTCTCTCACCCCAAACTAACCACTCGCAAACTCGCTATGCAGTTTAGTGATGTCAGAGACAATTACTTCTTCAAAAAACTTCTTTCAGTTTACAGGAAGTCAAAAGGGTTTTTCTTAAGTTCCTGCAGTAATACTCAGCTTCCTTAATTCAAATTAAATACATTGGTTTCACCTATTTCTTCTTTTCTACGGAGGAGCTACACAAGACTTAAATTCTCAAAGGACTGGATTTAACAGAGTCATTCTTTCCATATTCACTTTTCTATTTCATATATTCACTGAGTCTCATCTATGTTATGGATGCTTCTTGAGATTTCTGCCGACAGAAAGAGAAACCCAAACCATCGGTCAACAGAACACTTAAACTGACAACAAGGCCTTCATAAAAAAGTGCATCCTCAAGTGAAGTAATTGATGATTAAATGGAAACCCTTTAAACTTGGGGTTGGACTAGATAATCTCCAGAGGTCCTTTACAATCTTAACTATTTTCTGATTCTACAGGATATACTTCTGAATCTTTCTACAAGGATACCATTGTAGGTAAATAGAGGCTGTCTAATTCTGTTTTCTGTAAAGTACCTAATTAGATAGCTCAATGCAATAACAAATAAATGCAATAACAAATGCCCATTATGTAGTAGATTACAAAAGGAATAAATGTTGGCATTTCTTCTCTTATTGAAGGTTTCAAGGGTTTTAAGAGAAACAGCATGAAATAGATAAGGGAAGAAAATACTTTTGCACTGCCTCTTCGTAAGTCCTTCATAGACTTCCTAAACATCACACTGGAAAAAGATGCACAAATTCAAATAATAATTCACAAATGACATAAGCGAATCAAACTCCTCATAAGATTAAACCCATTTTCTACAACTTTGAGTCAAGTCTTAACATAGGTCAAAATCTCAGCTTCCGCTACGCAGTATATCGCTACACAAAGTGGCTGCAATAATAGATATATCGTAAATAAGTTCAGAACAAAACTGAACTTATTTAAAGTTGGATTTAAAGCTATGCAAAATTTCTTTGCTTTGTATAATTTCCCTAGCATTGAAGTAATCTCATATGGCTTCAGCTCAGTTACATTGATATTCAGCATACTGCATAGCAGAATTAAGCAGTTTCGCACAAACTGAAGGCACATACCTTAGCAAACACTAATACAAATTCATCCTAAGGAGAACTCTGTTTAAATCAAGGGGAGTTGCCTGCATAACGCATTTCATCCAGTAAAATTAATTTGACAGTGTTACTATGTTTTCACTGTTAATTCTAGAGAATCTATGTTATAATACTCTTAATTTTTCATTGAATATTTGCTAAGGAATCTATATTTTTTACATACTTTCTCAGTACTTTCTCACTTGCAGTTGCCAAGAACGATTTCCCGAGAAAAAGAAAACATTTTCACTTAATATGTCATGCTGGATCAAATTTTTTTAAGGTCAAGAGTAAACAATACAGCTCATTGTACAAGCATTCTGCAATGCTTGTACAATGCTTGTACCAACCCTCAGGCGATGATGACTTGGCATCTTCACGTGTTGCCTCCATGATCTGTGCTGTACCTGCTCAGGACACAGAACGTATTCTGGTGTCCCTGAGGCTCTATTCACAGTCTGGCCTGAAATGAGCAGTAAATCTCAGAAGTGCCAGGCACCTACTTCTTGCTTACACATAAAATTGTTCCAGGATAATGCTGGGCTCAGTTACTGTGAAATGAGTGTTCTTGAATAGCTCCTTTGAACATTTTAAAATTTGCTACCCTTAAACAGTGGCAGCATACCTATAAACACCGAGTCAGATTTGTGCTGAACATCTGCTCCTCCTCCTCCTCATTTTGATTGAGTGCTGGGTTTAGCTTTATAAATGGTGTTCAAATATTGCACAGTGAATCAGTTCACTTCACATTATGAAACATCAAATTAACATTTTTACTCATAGTGTCTTTTCTTTGTATCCTTCCATCGTCCAGTTTGAAAGGGAAAATGAAGAGGAGGAGCAACATTTATTTGAGTATTTGCTACCCATGGACCACTCCTTGTTGAAGTCTCATTCAGAAGAGCTCTTGAACAGTGGCAGGTTTTTCCTTCTCTTAGTTTGATTCTTCTTTTTTCTTCCAGTTTCATTTCTCCTCTTAGATTCTTATAGAAACTCATGATGGTGTCTCAGCAAATGAACAACCACAGCTTTAAAAAGCAATGAGCTGAATGCCAGGCAGGGGTCTCTGCCCTGAATAATCACACAAACTTGGGAGTACCACCCCAGCTGGAGGCACTAAACAAGCTCCCTCCGTGCAGGGTCTCCCCTACTACCTCCACCAAATCCACCCTGCCTTCAGCAAAACTGGTTACTTGCTTGTAGATTGCTTCTTGTTAGTTAATCTGTGCCTGATAGTTAATTTTCCCAAATTATATGCAAAATTATACTCTACTATATAACACCCTGCGGTCAGTGCTTTCTTACCTGCACCATACGGAAAGTCATGGTTGTGTCATGTTTGCAGAAGGCCTGGCAGAACAAAGCAATAGTAACACCTGCCAGCACAAAATAAGCCACACAGAAAAAGAAGAAAATGCTTACTGAACAATCTTTCCCAAAGTATTTCCATTCTGGTTTCAAAATAGCACTTACATACTTCACTGCAGTTCACTGGACATTCCCTTATCTCTTGAACATTGTTTCCTGTGTGCTCTGTAGCAAACTTAAAGAAATGTCTGTTTATTCTGAAGCTAGTGCTTGAAATAACCAAACAGGTTGGGCTTTTCTTTTTTTTTAAGCTGAAATTTAGCTGAAGCAAGCCAGGTAGGCTACTAAATCTGTGTTTTGGGCTATTTTTCTACAATATGATACTTCTAAGATAACTGCTGCCTAGTCTGTGTGGTAAACGAGCAGACCAGCTTGTCTTCCGTGAGTTCTCTGTCCGTTTTTTTGTTTTTTCCCAAGTAGTTATCCTCTGTAATATTAACTTCTGTATTCTTTGCTTCTAGCACTATATCCTGCTTCCCACCTAGGATGCCAGATGCATTGACATGCACTACTAGCTGTGATCTGCAAGTCCTCCCAGTGTTTTACTATCTGTCAGACGACAGTGCTTACATCCAAGAGTATGTGTGTTCATTTTTCCAATAAAACACTGAATTACTTTATATCAAATGTCTTTCTAACATCCCAACCGTGACTATCTTTTGGATGGAAATGTAGTCCCAGAGCTGATTGTAGTCATTATGGTACAGAAGCACAAGACTGCCTTTAGCAAGGTATTTATAGACATAAACCACAAATATTTACCTAGAAGGCGGCCTGCTTACAGCAATGCTGTTGGTTGTCTTCTGATAGCCATCTCTTACCCTTCTTCACATTTTGACATGATTTTTCTCTCTGGGGCTGTCCACATGGGTTAGATAAATATCTCCAAAGATAAACATGTGGCAGGCATTACTTCTTCCTCAGTGGCTTGTCAAGAAACTACTGCTATATGCCTAAAAGTGTCTAGAAGATTTCTATAATCCAAACCCATTATAACCATCTTTGAATTTGGAACAGTGAGGAAATCGAACTGATCCCACAGGTTTACCTTGTACATCAGGGTCTATGTCACATCTCCTTCCCTCAGCTTCCAAGTCTCTAAGCCATTTAATTGACATGTTTCACACACAAACTCTAAGCCATCTTCAGATGTGGCAGGTTCGTAATTATGATACTCAGAAAAAAAAAGTCTGTCTAAAGATACATGGGTTATCTTTGTTTAGTCTTTGTTTATTCTTATACTATAAAAACAACAAAGTATTTTTCGCAGGCGATAAATTCAAATCTTCTTTAAAGACGAAGAACTATCTGAACTAAAAGGAAACATTGAAAAATAAAAAATTTTAAGGGCAGAAAACCTTTTCTAAGAATTTTCTGTAGCATAAAAAGACCTCTGTAACATGGAAAATCCCTTGAAGCTACATCCTAGGACAGAGAGTTTTGAAATATGTTTTTAAAGTATTGTCCCAAAATAACTTTCTGTTCAGCCTTGTGAAAGTCCATGAACCTTGCTTATTTGCTCCTTTAGTGCAGAAATATTGGAAATATATACTTGTAAAAATCACGTAAAGAGTAGACTCGTGCAACACAAATTTTGGCAGAGGGTCAAGTGAATACTTCAATGATTTACAGACAGGTAAGACAAAAGACAGCACTGGGAAATCAAACACTCTGAAATAAATCTATTTTGCTATTTTAGTTTTATAGCTTATTTCTAGTTCACTGTAGGATATTTTGTAATAAACACTAAAAGACATTTAGCACAAATTAGCTATTTTAACTGTGTCAGAAAAGATTTAGAAACATATTGCTGAGGCCTTATAAACACATACAATATGTTTTCTGCACACAATATCATAGAAGAGACAAAAACAGCCAAAAGAGGATGGTAGAAGGAAAGGCGTGAAAGCTGGTAACCTATCATGCTGAAACATCCCAAAACACCTGGAATTCTCAGAGTATGTAAACAATTGAATCACAGCAGGATTAGAACTGTGTAAGATTCCTTTAGTTCAAGAAAAAGCCCTTTCATGTGTTTCATAAAACAGGAATCAAAGAAATACCACAATTTCACAATTATTTTTGTAATAAGTGCTCATGTGTAGACTGCCAAAAATCTAGCCTTTGTCATTAAAAAAAAAAGAGCTGGTATCACTATTGTTTCTTTTTTTTATCCCTCAAAAAAAGTGATAAACTGTTGGCAATTTAAATTCTCCCATAGCAAGAATAGCTCATTTTTTCTCATACCAAGCGTGGGCTGAGAGACTAACTTAGTAGTGTGCTCTCCCCTCCCAAGATCAGCATAAAATATTTGTACATCCTCTTTCTGCATTATAGCAAGTGTTGTTTCCTATACTTAGTAAGTTAGGAAATATTACAGAAGATGGAACTTCATGCAACAATTATTTAGCAAGAGGCTCTGTCTGTTTTCTTCTCAGAAGAAGATCCTCTTTAAGGTTTCTGAAATTTTGCATTAAAATGCAAATTTAAAACTTACTTTGATGCAAAACAAGAAAAATTGTTAGCTAAACATTTCCAGTTCCTAGAGCAAAGTCAGTCTGCCAAGCCTTTAAACTAGTAAACAAAAATTAAGTTTTTTCCTTCAGACAAAGGTATACTGTGAAATACCATCCTTGTTTCAGTTTAACATCTCTGCTTTATTTTCAGTTGGCTGATGTTCAGAAAGGTGTCCCACACTGATCAATGGAGACACAATCTGGAGGGGTGAGGTTTCTGAGAGACTGTAGCCCCTCTGCCAGCACACTGTCATTTTAGGCAGAAGTGACCAATGGCTATGGTAAAATACAGATATACAAATAAGTTTTTCTAAGAAAAGCAAATAACCTGTTCATTTTCCTTTCCTCCTTCTACTGTAAACTGGAACATAAAGACAGATGATAGTGAACAAAATGAGACCAACTTGCCCTCCACTGTCTCTGATCCAAAAAATCCTTTGTGCTATTTATTTCTCTCAGAACCTTCCTTTCTCCAAATTTCCCACATCAGCCTGAAAAAAAAATCTAAACTGTTTCACCGCTCTTCACAGATATCTCACCTTCTTGAATCATAAACCTGTAAGGTCAGACTCACATACACTTCATTCTAGCTGGAAATAATACCTGTCTACTATAACCACTACAATATTTGGGCAGTGAGAGCACCAAATACCAGTCCTGATTAAAACAAGCTCCAATCAAACCCTCCACTCCGGGGAGTCTGGGGAGAGGTGGGGTATTGTCTTCATTCACTTTTGTTTGTATGAGGAACACAAGGAGGGTGAGAAAAGAGAAGTTCAAAAATTGTGTGGGAAGAGCTTTTCTCTGCTGTTTCCACAGTGGCCTCTGCTCTGCTCCAAGAAGTAATGGGAAGTATAAAAAGTGTTTTTGAGAAAGTCTGGTTTTTATACATGTTCTAGCTCACTATTAGAAAGTTGAGCAGGCTGAAAATGTACATATTCTTTGTACAACCATACAGCCATGTGAACTCTCTGAAGATCATGCATCTTTACTTGTTTACTTATTTTAGAGAGTTTTATGCTTGCATTAACATTCAGATTAAGGGGAAAAAATAGTTTGTTTTGCATGATCTACAATAGTTAAATTATGTGAAACCAGTTTTATAAATTAGCTACACCAATCACCAAAACCTTCTAAAATTGTTTAATGAACAAGTAAAAGCTCAAAAGGAAAAACAAACCCCTAATTCTTTATCTTGAATCCAAGTAAATACCCGCCTAAACTACTTTACTGCTGATACTACTTTTTATGCTCTATTTATCAATAGTAAATGTATTGATATGTATTGGAAGCAAGTTTTGTTTAGCAGCAACATTAGATACACTTCATGCCTTTACTATCCAATACATCATGAAAGATCATCAGCAGTGTTTTTCAGGACTGTCAGATTAAGACTCTTAGGCCAAATAAAACTATAACTGAAAAACAATAAAAACTCAACTGCTGCTTTCTGCTCTCTCCTCAGCTTGGCCCACAAAGCAATGCTGGCTCTCAGCTTTCCAAGCTGGTTTCACTTTCTGGTTCCTGTGATAATTATCAAGGCCCAGCAATGGTGCAGAGCTGAAAAATTCACAACTGGGGGGGGCCTGAGTATAAACTCCTTCTCCAGCTAAGTGAAATCCAAGCTACAACAGTAAAACCACAATTTCACTTATGTTGTCTCTGGAAATGGACTTTCTGGAGATCAGCTAAGGCATTTTGATGCAGCCCACTGCTGGTCCCTGAAGTTAAAAATACTATGGGAGTTAATACCAGCAGTGTTGGTATCCTTCCCCTTGATCCCCAATCTCAATTTAACACATTGAAACACTTGAGGTCAGTGTATGCCTTCTTATCTTTGGATTTTTTGGATGAAAAGACTGGTCCCTTTGGGGGCAACCTAATTAATATCTCAGATTTCATTCTGTACATCAGAGGTACCAAGCTCCTTTTCACCAATCTGGCTTTGTGTCTCAAATGCCACAGGTGCCATCACTTCCTTACTGAAAGTAGAAAAGTACAGAGACAGATAACTATCACCCATATTCTCATCTAAGGACTACATTAAAGATTCAGCAAAACTTTTTCGGTCAGATGCCTCAGGTTTTTCTAAAATGATAGGCTGGTTTCTTAGCTCTTGTCACGGTACATTGGATGATTGAAGCTTGCACTGAACTAAAGCACACACGACACTGACTCCCAGGTCCTGCAGGACCAGCAAACCCTGCCCTGGGGCAGTGGAGAGGTTGCAGAAGTGTGGAGACAGTTGAAGTTCTGTCTAGTCCAAATGCTGAGAGCACATATCTCAATCTCCCTGGCCCCTGGCTGCTTTCAGCTTGTCAATGGCTCCCATTTGACAAGATAGGACTTGAACACATTGTATGGAACAAAATGATCCATTACTCAGACCTCTAATAACACTTGTTGGCAATACATTTGATGGGATGCATTTATATCTGTGTCTTGGTTTGTAGTTGAACCACGTATTTTAATTTATCTATGGTATATACAGTATCTCCTCCTCCTCTGACCTGCTAATGAAGTGTGATGTTGGTATTTTACATTTAAAAAGATATAGCTGTTGCTTTATGGCCTTCTTTGCAGGATTATTTGGAATAATTTGAGCATTTTCATCTTTGGAAGACATAGATTGCTAATGCAGAGATCTAAGTTGTCCTTCTCCTAAGATGGGGACAAGCACTGACAGTATCTTTTTTCACCAGATATCCCCTGACCATACCATTGTTCATGGAAATGCACACTTGGATTAATCAGCTCTGTGTAGCACATGGGGTCTGGACAAACAGCAATTGTGCATGGGAGGGAAGTGGGAGGAGGAGAAAAGCAGGTCACGAAGCAAGAAGTGGTGATCACTCTAAACTCTGCATATGCAAGCAAGACACTGGTAACAATCTCAGCAGAAAATGAATAAGCACTGGTGTGGCACACTGTGCTTTACTACACCCAGCTCCATCTAGGTGTCAGGTTGCTGGGCTCTACCCTCAGCTCCACAGGCATTTGGGAAGTCTCGAGGAGTGTTCAAAAGGGGCAATAATACATGGGATTCTCAAAGGATCTGAAGATATGAGTATGTAAGCATGTAGGAAGTTGCAAAACAGTTGTGATTTTTAGATGGAAGGGTTATCAGGCTAAGAGGATCCTTTACCTATTTTGTGTTCCATATTACACAAAAACTGTTGAGCATAGACTTGTTTTAAGCACCTCATACTGCCCAGCTCAGCAAGGTTAACGTTCAAATTTGCTGCTAAAATTAATGTCAATAGCATCCAAAGGGTCATTTCTTGGAAGCTTTAAGCTCTGAGAACCAGAGAAAATACATATCTAGCAAGAGACATGGCAACTTAGATTTATAGCTTGACCTTGAATTATGTGAAAGTATTTTATAACATTCCAGATTTATGATTCCATTTCCCGGAGACCCTCACCGTAAAAATGAGGCTGAACTTAAAGAAGCAAGTTCATTTCTGATTTTCTTAACACAAGGTGTCCTTGAGCTGTAGGAATCTTGTAACAATTCAACATAAGCCAAACAAGCTTTCAAGTAATCTACATGCTTCTTTGTCTTATAGCTAAAGGCTTTAAATCCAAGATGAGCTATCTGCTTTCCTCATATCCACAATTGCATAGAGACACTGAGCAAAAATTCTAGCTTTTATTACAAAGGTTTCTTGAGATTATGATATTATTTTTCTCCATGTCAAAATTTTCATAGTACCTTTTCTCTTTCTGTATTTGTAGCCTCCAAAACCTTTGCATGATAGCATACTGGGATTTTCAAAATTATACCTAGCAAAATAGCCATTCTTAGTTACAAAGAGAAATTCAGAGGTAAATGCTTTAATGCCTTATATCCTCACTCCTTCCTCAGACCACTTGTCCTGCAATCACTAAAATCTGCTAGAACAGGATTTCACTACAGAAACCTCAAATACCACTGTTATTCACTTGACAGCTTAATCTGATAATTATAAACATGCTTATAATTAACTAATTTCCTCTGTTTAGAAGTCAAGGCAAAAACCTTCCTATATGCTGTTGCATTATTTTCTGTTACAGGGTTTTCCACTTCTCACTCATTTACAAAAAATAGGAAATGGGAGCACAAGACAAAGCAGCTTCAAAAGTTGGAAGTTTACAGCTACTTTAACTTTCTCGATTTCCAGGAATAGCTATCAAAACCTCATATTTGATTTTATTTTTTTATTCAAAGGGTTGCTAGGAAGAGAATTAAAACTATGAGACATTCCCTTTCTTATTTTATTTATTTCTGACCATAAGAAAAATGTTGAGGCATTTGGATGCATTTGTTTGAAATACATGATAATGAAACTCAAACAGTTCTTCAAGCAGAATACTTAGCAAGAAGAATTTATAACAGGGAGTCTACAAGGTTTACTTTGAAGAAAAAAATGTGTGTTTAAGAGACCTTGAACCTTCAAAAGAACACCTCCTTCAAAAGGTCCCACCTCACAGCTATAAGGGATTTTCAGAAGTTAATGTATTTACCTAAAATGGAAAGACTTGCACCCTGTACAAGGCAATTACTGGAAACAGTGGTGTAGTATTGAACAAAGTGGTCCTGTCTTTCCTTGTTTTTTTTCAAAGAAATCCATTATTTCTTTCATCTACACTAAAACTATAGGCCAAATCCTGTAGTTCTTACTGGAAAAAAAAGTCATTTTACAGACCTCCTGCTGGTCTTCTATGCAAAGAAAGTGAATACTCCAATGAGGTGAAGGACAGAAAGCAAAGAATCTTGAAAATGCAGTCCACAGGAAAGAAAAAATGTATTTAAAATGCACCAAATAAACACTAAAGTTTTATTACTGTGTATTTTGAGCAGCTTATGTTGACCTTTATATAAGTATTTGTATGTGTCCATTCTGACACACATATGCACATGTATACACACACTCCTCATTCCATATAAAGTACCCAAATTAAAAGCCTGCCCCTTCCAATTTTCAGTCATAATACATTGAAACCAACACACTCTTTTATATCATCAGGTAATAAATAGCTCCCTGAGATAGGACTCCATAGTGTCTTACTGCTGCATGTTTCAAATCAGCTTTGTGAACTTATTAAAATTATATTTCAGAAAGCATGGGGTAGAAAAGCTAATAGGCAAATATAAGCTTAGGTAGGTAATGCAAAATGATCAATGCATTTATGTTGTTGGGGCTTTTTTTTTAATTTTAAAAACAACTTTTTCCCCTTCTGGTTTATGTGTAATTTTTGCCTTCTGAATCCCACCTTTTTATTTATCTTTATTTCTGGAATCAGCCCCAAGATGTTTCAGAGAGTGGGGAAGACACTTTAAAGTATTTCTGCAACAGAATTGGAGTAGTAGAGCTTTTCATCATGAGCGCATCTACACACCAACCATCACACTTCCACTGAAGGTTCTTCCCTGATCCATAATTGCCAGTATTGACTGAAAAAAAATTCACACTGCAAAACATAGTAGAATGAGTGTCTGGTATTTTTGTATGGGAGCTCTCTAGATTTCATCAAAGGAAGCACTTCCCACCACTGTAAACAGTGGTATCGTTCAGCCTACACACAATAATATATTTTAATCTGGCAATATTTTTATATTTTAATACTTTTCAATGTGGTGACAGCACCTAACAAGTAAGATAAAGCTACATAATCTCTGAATCCACCTATTTTAGTAACTAGGAATCTAAATTTAATTAAAAATTTTATTAATTTTTAAAGCTATGTTAAAAATTTAAAGATAGTGACCATCAATCAGTTCCCATTAAATCAATCACTCTGGCTAAATGCTTGGGACTGCTTAAAATCATGTTGCATAGTTCAAGAGCAAAAAACATACAACCCATTTTTTCTACACTTCATGGCCAGCAAACAAAATCTATGAAAAAATAAAGGTTCTGTAGCTGCAAAATCTACATAGCTGACCAAGAAGACTACAGACACAAGCATCTCCTAATTATTCTCTGCACAATTAACACGATAGCTCCGAAATTCTAGGACTCTGAAGTGACATTACTTCTTGTGGAATATTGGATGGTGAATTCTGAAATTTTTTACTTTATAATTTCAAAAGCGAAAGAAAGGTTTCCATTTACACCATTCTGGAGTGACCCTAAATGCTTTTTTCCCATTCTTATGGGAATCTGAAATATTTCTGCTGTGAAACATTACTTTTAATGTGAGGGTTTCCTCCAAACACAAAGCCTATTGCCACTCACCTGCTACTAAAACTCTGAACTTTAATGAGTCTGTGTAATCACTGCAGTAAATGCAATGAAATCTTCAAGCCATTTCCCAATTCTTGGAGTCGCTTGCTTGAATTTTCACTCTTCCACTCTATGGTTTCTATGCAGAGGCTGTGATTTAGTAACATGACTGAAAACCAAACATTTAACTAGCTCTTGGTGATTACATGGGAAGAAAGAGAGCCTCTAAGGCCTCTCCATTTTCCTATATGGATATTTGTACAAGCCAGAGTACTCTAACTCTAGGAAACAGAGACCAGATGTGTGCAGCAGTTTTCCTTCTTTATATGCCTTGAACAAACCTTTGAAATGAAAATTCACTGGTTTTTCCCCTCTGTTGCCTGCAGCTGTTAGACAACCTGTGGCACAGGAAAGGACTGGGTCATCTCTGCATCCTCTCTAGACCAGGACACAGACAGGGTGTCCACAGACTGTGCAAGAGGGGCCCTGTCATGTCATAGCACTCATGGCTCTTGACCCTGGGGGCTGAGGATGCCTCTTTGCTGCCCCATTAATCTGCTGCTTCAGAGCTCAAGCAAACTGCTGGTAGATGTGGAAATAAAACATTTTCATCCTCAAATGCTGGTAGAAGTCAATGTGCTCAATCACGTGCCTGCAGAGAACTCTGGAGGTTTCCCTTGAAAAATTATTTTTCAGGTCAGTTTTCTAAAATAAACAGACTCTTTGACAAGGGAGTATACAAAGCTTCTATAAAGATTTGTGAGCACAATAACAGCACAACACACACCTAACCACAGGCATAAGCATATTTTCACACAAACCTTTGATTTGTTGGTAACAAGCTTATCAGATACTGTCTGGGGAAGGCGAAAGTTCTCATACCCAAGTCATCCCTTTATATATTTAACCTGCAAACTTCAAAACAGCAAAAATTTGTGTAGAGGAAGTCAAAATTACTGTAAAGAGTCAGGTTTATGAACTTCTTACCGTCAGCTCTCCTCCTACCCTTTAATTCACATACCTATTGACACAATTTTCTATGCTTGTTATTTCTTCAGTATCATCAATACTTATAAAAACAAGCATTTCACATGCTGCAGAACTGCAAAAAACAGAAAAGTGAGAGGATCAGATGAAAACACTGATACCAAAGACACTACAATGAGAGGGGGCAATTTATACTGGGAAATTTCAGGGAAATGATAGTGCTCTACCTGTAATGCTTCAAAGCAGTCCTTGGTGTAATATATATCCTGTTGTATTTTTTCTGGAGTATATAGCACACAATATGCACATTGTAAAAAAATATCAACCTGTTGCTATTAGAGTCAGCTTGCATAACATCCAAAAGGCTTGACACTGTAACACAAGTTATTTGACATATGCAGGTGAATGCTTCCCCCTGCACCTCGCTGAAACTCACAAGGAGAAAGCTTTATCTCATCATCACCACTTCTATCCCTCTTCTTCCCACGTGGGATTCATGAGAAACATGGCTGTAGGAGGCAGCAAAAGGGCTGGCAGTGCTACACCTGATGATGGGTGCAGAAGCCTGACTGAAGGCTGGACTCAACATGAGGCTCTGGACAGTCAGCACTAAGAGGAGCTGCTGGCACCTGCAAAGTGCAGGCACTGCTCTTCATACCATCAAATTATTTCATAAAAGCAGAGTTGTTTTTGTTTTGAAGGCAAGGAGGAGGTGAGTGGCCAGAAAGATGTAGAAAAGGAGCAATTTCTGTGATTCTCAGCACTTTGCATAAGGTGTCACCCCTACCTAGAAAAGGGGGAAAAGTGAAATGGACAGATAACTGCTGTAATATTCTGAATTCTAGGACACATATCTACAATCATCTCTGCTATTAAGAAGAGGATCTCAGGTGGCTTGGGAGGGAAAGATCCAGTAGAGCACACTGACAGAATAAAAGCTATTACTTTTTAGGCCTTTACTAAAAAATTTCAATAGATTTAATTTAATTTCAAGAGGGTTTTGAGAGCCAATATTGTGCAGCCTTTTATCAAGGTTACGTTACCATAAAGCATGAAGCTTCTTTTTTTAATGTATCTTTTGAGGTTTTTCAAAGCAATGATTTTTTCTTTTGAGAGGCTTCTATTACAGCCTGTGCCATACTCTGCGAGGGAAGGTTTAATCCATGCTGCTTCTGCTCTTACTCATAATGTCAAAAAAGAGCAATGCAAATATTCACAATATTCTCAGACAGAAATAGAGAGAATACTTTTGTGCTTTCATAGTAGCCTAATTCCAATTCTTTCTCTCTCCAAAAAATAAAATCTTTCTAGGCATTTATTTCAAAGATAAAATAGGCAGCTTCTCAGAATAGCCAAACTGATAATAATTTGTCCTCATTGTTGATTCCAGCAGCTCCACAGACCACATATTTACATGAGCATACTTTTCATATTAACATTAACAGGACATACATGAAGTTCCACTTAATATTAAATTTTCATTTTTTTTAAAAGTGTCATCCACCTTGTTCTTGTGATGACTTCAGAATGACACAGATGGCTGTTAAGCTTCCCTTTAAATCCTGTGTGAGACTAGAAATCTTGTGGCTCTCTGCAGGGCCAGAAAATACTCCCTGTGAGTAAAGAAACTTCCAAAACGTTCCTACTGTACAATACTTTGTTCACCCAGACAAAGTTGGGCCCCTAGAACTTCTGTACAATAACCACAGAATTACAGAGCCAACATCCCCGCACAGGAGCTGTGAGGGAGGCCTGCGAGAAGATATCCCATGCTGGCCCACACAACAGAAACCACCATTAAACTCACGATTCTTGTCAGAAACGCACCTTTTCAGTCTATTACAGTTCCAGGACAATGCCACACATCTCTGAACCATCTTTGGATCACCACTCCCGTTACATTCCATCCCACACAAAGGACGATTTCAAACAACACCTGGCCAACAGCACAGTTTGGAGCCAAGGCTCACCTTTCCTGTGGGAAGGTGCTGTGAGGGCCCAGCTTTCCGGCTCCCACCAGCTTCACCTTCCATCCCAACCCCGCTACCTCAAACCAAACTGGCAACTCTGGCTCCTTCCCCTCCTCCTTTCCACCAGGTCAGTCCCAGAGTTCAGGTGATGGGGGCTCTGAGGGACCCCATGCCCGCCTGGAGACGGGTCATCCCCTGCGTTGAGTAGATCACCTACATGGCATCCCCTGGAGCCACGGGCTGGCTCCTGTCCACATGCCAGACCTTGTTCCCTGCACGGTGCTGCTGCTCTACCAGCTGCAAGCACTGCTGAGCTGTGATGCTCCTGTTTCTCCTCACAAGTTCTGCCACAGTATTTGCACCTTAAAGGTGGCTATACATATAAGATAATAGTTTAAAAATGACAGCAGTGCTTTAGAAACACTGACCAGTTGATGACACATCATGCCATTGCCCAAAATATTCACCAGGGCTCGTTTAGAGAAAATAACCTGATGCTAATTTTTGCAGGGGTAGCCCTGGAAATAAGGAAATCTGTCAGGAAGGTCTGAGCTACAGCTCTTCCCTGGAGAAAGCAGGACGATTCCTTAGGGTAGGAGAAGGGGAGGTGTGTGGCACAGCTATGTCCCCACACACAGAAGAGTAGGCAGCTCACTTTTGAAGGGGTCTGGTGCCAGAACTCAGGACATGTTTAACACGCTACAATGGTGTTTAGTTTCTCTAAGCTCTGAAATTACTTGCAAGTGAAGTGTTTGAAAGAAACGCAAAACTAATAGTGAATTTTGACCTTTTTTTTCCAAGCCCATAAGAAGGACAAATGCTTTACACTAAAACAGAGATCCTGACTAGCAGAATTACTTTCTGCAAAGCAAAACTCAAGCCCCTATGAGTTACCAACAGAACAGGAAAAAAAAAAGGAAAAAAAGGCGTTTACACTGCATGAAGGCTTGACAAGAAAAGTCCTTCCCCCTCTAAGATGAGGAACTGCCTGACACACAAGACACACTACTCTCACAGCCACATGACAAACAACAGAAAGAGAACAAAAATACCAGAGATGTGATGTAAAGTGGTGAACAGGCTAAAATTAATGCTCTGATTTCTTTTACGAAGGGACCGTAAATTCTATTTTTATTTTTTTTAATGACACCAAAAGTCCTAGAAGAGGGCACTGGAAAGTGGTGGAATAGAGATTTTCAAATCCCAACACACAAACACATGCATGTGTACACACACATACTAACAGAAGTACACGTACACATTTCTTGGTTTAGGAACACTAATTCAAAAGCAGGTATTACAAAATGAGAAAAACACCCCCTTCACATTCATAATTGTATCAGAATAATAGGAAATTTTACAAGGACTAGCTTAGCTAAGGCAATGTCTACTTCAGTCCTAAAAGACAGATTGCCAGTATTTGTCATTTTTTTCCAACCCAGTTTTTTTGTCTTACTTTTCCAAATAAAGCTTTCCTTCTTCCTATCAAAGTATTAATATTTTCACTACAATAAAGGAAATTCCTACTTCTTTTTTTCATTTTCAGTTTAAGCTGGTGTTGCTCAGAGGTGGAATGAAATACAATGAAATGAGTAAGTAGAAAATTAAAATTTTGTCAAAAGTCAGAAAATTGATTAAATGACCTTGAGCTATACACAAAGCATTAGCACTTAAGTATAGTACAGGGGACCACAGGTTCAGCTCCTCTAGGCTGGAAAGTTGAACTATTTTATTTTGTGGTATCTTTGTTGATCTTGGTAAATCAAATTTGAGACAGCACTGATATTTTTACTACACTTGGTTTTCTTTAAGTGAACAAGCTGTGACAGGGATGCAAGTTGTTGGTTAGCCTACACAATTCAAAATACACTTACATGACTCCCAACTTCCCCTCCCTTCCTCACCTGACTGCACAGGTACACTGGTGAAGCTGCAAACTTCTTTTTGGAAAGGCAGCCATGCTAAAAATCATAGAAAGGATGTATTAAGTGAAAAGGTAAAATCGTAGTGCAGAAGGGTGGGAAAGAAGACAGCAAATAGCTGCACCATACAAAGAAAAAAAGAGAAAACTATTTGAAATGAAACGCAGTGTGCTGGGTCTGGCTGTGATGGAGTTACTTCATTGCAGCCCACACATTCTCAGCTTGCAACTAAGACTGTGTTGATAGCACACCAATGTTTTAGATGTTGCTGAACAGGGCTTACAGGGTCTCAAGGTCCTCTGTGTTCCTCCTGTGTCCCCCAGGAGAGCAGGCTGGGGCAGGCAGGAGGCTGGGAGTAGACACAGCCAGGACAGCAACCCAGACTGACCAAAGGAATACTGCCAAGCTCAGCAGCATAACTGGGGATTTGGCCTTTCCACGGGAGCCTCTATTTGGGCACTGACTAAGCATTGGTCTGCTGGTGGGAGGTGATAAGTGACTTCCTCTGCATGGCTTTGTCTCCCCTAACCCTTTCCCCTCATTTTTAAAACTTGACCCACAAGTTTTACCTTGACCCACAAGTTTTCTCATTTTTGCTCTTTTGATTCTTTCCCTCCTGCCACTATGGAGGAGTAAGCAATCTGCTGGGTGGGGTGAACACACCATACACTGAGAACAGGAAGCAATCTCAACCAGAGGGCCAAGTTATAAATTAACCTGGAAGTTAGAGCCACACAGACTATGACTTTTTTTTTCCCCTTTCTTCACATTTTTAAAATTATTATTGTGTAATCTGAGTTATCACATGCCTATTAAAAAAGTCATTAATTTTTCTCCTGGAAGTTGAAAATATTTTTAGAAAAAATAAGTAAATATACAGCTTCCACTGGCTTTCTCTGAATGCTAAACTCACTATAGTTACAAATCTAATTATTCATATTAAAACACAGGCCAAATTTAGGAAAAGATATGAGTTGTTTTAAAATAAGTGTTCAATATAGAGCTGTCAGACTGCTATGGCAGCTGAAGCTGTGTTGCAGGCTTGGCCAGCAGTCAACAAGCTCACCCAGACAGTATGGCAGCAAGCTGCTTCTAGCAATATGATAAGATTTATCCACCTTTGCCTACCTATTTGTTCCCATCTTTTTCAGGCCTATGGGTGAAATTGAGGCTGCTGAAGTTAACTGTGCTGGTGACAACAGAGTGAGCATACCGGTGTTAGACAACCCGTAGTAAGAATCTTACCTTGCAGACAGAATTGCAACTTCAGTACAAAGTTCATAACTTTTATTCTAATATAAGCAAACATGGTTGTTGAATTCAGAGAGAAAAGGCCAGGATTTTCAGATATGCATCATGGTTTTCACTGCATACTTAATTTGTGCACAAAGACTTTTTTATACGAAAACTAACATGAACCCATTACTCTCTCTCAGCATGATAGATCTTATTCCATTTGAAGGTGCTCCATTTTCATCAGAAAAGCAGTTCCCCATCGTGCTGCAGGAAGCTATGCAGGTGTGCACCCTGCTTTTCCTTACTTAGGCCTTTCTAGAGCAACAAAACAAAAGGAGCACAGAGACACAAAAGCACCCACAGCAGCTGCCCTGCCTGATGGCTGCTGATCTTAACGCTTTATCATTGGATCAGTGTTGCTGCTTTGAAGCTATATCCTGAACAAAGCCTGCTACTTAGCAGTCATAGCAGCTCATTTAGAAAAAAAAAATTTAAAAAAAAAATTAAAAAACTGATTAAAACAAAAAGCATGTGCTTTGGGAAATACAGCTACAGAGACAATGCATGGGAGACCTTCAGCTTACCCACATTTCAACAGAAACTCTGCCTGCTGCCCTCCTACACACAGGAGAGTCTGTGAACACTTAAACCACAGAAGAGGATGCCACAACACTGCCTTTACTGCACAGTAGTAGGTGAACTGACAAATTAGTATACTCACGCTAGGTAAGGCTCAAGCTGAGTTACAGAAAGCAGATTTTTTTTCCAAATAAAATAATCTGAATTACCTGGAGTGAACTCAGCCACTGGCCCTGACCTTCCTGCTGCAGAGATAAGGCTGTGGCTGCACAGCCTCCATCTAAACTAGAAATACCCAGTTTAGAGTGTTTCTACTAAGCTGTGGGTGAGCAGGGAGAGCTCAGCAGGGTCCCTCATCCCATGTTAAGACTCTTCATTTTCTTGCTCTACAGCTTTGCTTTGAGGGAGTAAGAATGCCAGGAGACCGTTTTCTCCATTCTCTCAGTGGGGATAACCAGAAATGGCTCAGAAAATTCTACAGACCAAGATAAGTAGACCAAATGCTGAGAAGAAAAGGAGTCTTTAAGAAAACAAAACCAAAATCCCTTCTCTCTGCCTTCTCTCACTCTGGTAACACCTTTTCTCTCTCCATCACCAATCACCACATCAGCTTCTCTAATTAAATGAGTCTGAGCTGACTTGGAAAGAAAGGCAGCAACTACAACTCAGAAAAGTTTCTTATTAGCTTGTGTGATGAAGTGGGAGCCTGTTTGGTCAGTGAGTGGCTTAACCTACTTTATTTTAATGAATTAATCATGAAGTGGGATACACAGAGGTGCCATGTCTGAGATCATCTGATGGTCTGAGATCATCACCAACATCATCAGACAAGCTTTGAAATTAGTTCTAAGGGGCAGTATTTTGTGTGGAGTCTAACAAAATGTATATAAGCACCAGCCAAAATGAATTATCATCTTCTCCCCTGCAGAGGTGTACTAGTACCTGCCTGATGCCACAAGGAGTGCCAGCATGGCATGTCACCACATGGTATGTGAACCAAACACAAGGAAAATTATAAACTGGGATTTTTTTTTAATTCAGAACAATATTGAAATGTGTGAGCTGTGACATACACAGCTCGAATTATCTGCTTAAGAACTATAATTAATTTTTTCACAATGCAAGAGCTTCATAATCTGTCAAAGGGAGGAATTTTTCCCCACAAAAATTCATCATCTAAAACTATTTTCTGTGAAATATTAATGAAGAGATTGTAAATATCAAAATTCAGATTATTACTGAAGCCCACACAACATAGTTACAGCACTGAGAACTGCTTTGAAAATTCAAAGGGTCTGACCCATGATGATTTCAGCCAAGTCCAAAACTCTGAAATAGTTTAATTTGCTAGCAGTTTTGTAACATTTCTTGCAGCAATGAGATTTGCTTGACAGGACCCTTTGCCTGGAATATACTTTTGATGTCTGAGACAAGCATGACATTTCCATTTCCTATTTAATTTTTAAGTAACTACTGCTTTAAAGTTCTGAGCCCAAGTTTCCTGCCCCAAGTAAACCAAATCTCTTCATTTTTTACTTTCATTTTCTACTTCTGCTTTTTTTTTGCCAGTAATATCACTTATAGCTGAGTCCCAGTGGCACAACAGGCTTCCTAACCCTACACATTTTCTGTAGAACTGATCATTACTTCTCCTTCTGTGTCTGCATAAAATAAACTTCTAGACTATGCATTAAGATCTCCTAAAAATAGTGCCATGTCTGTTCTCTTGCAGCTACAGCAAACCCCTGATTTCAGTGCTGGAGTCGAGGAAGCTTCTCACACATTTTCTGGATGAAGAAATAAACTCAATGATTAATACACTGTGAGAAACAGGTATTTGCCCAAGTGGAGCTTGGGTCGAATTTGACTTTGCAATATCACAAATCAGAAAACAAAACCATTTCCTTTTCAAAGTCTCGGTGCTACTGTCATTCAGAGCACAGCTGAAGACAGCAATGGGGCAAGAGGCTTTTTCCTTCATTTTCCCTCAAGCCTGCAGCTATTTGGGGGCGGGGGGAAGACTGTGCTGGTAGTACACGTTTCCTCATAAGGACCACGTAACAGCCTTGCAGCAAGCAAGTCTGATGACACAGCTGCCCTGGAAAGCCTCAGAAAAGAAAGAGACCTACAACAAGAACCATTAGCAGAGAGCACCAAATAAGTTTTATATAAACATATTTCTTTTATAATATATGCAGAAATCATTTCTACATGTATAAATATTGGCAGACCTCTGTCTTGAACAGACTTATAATAAGCATATTTTACTCGTGCTATGAGGTACTTTTTTACAAAAATAAATATATTTTAATTGTGCAACCTAACATTTCCCTCTCCTACGCAACGCTGAAGTACCTGTGACAGTGGGATTTGTTGGTTTTCTTAAAAAGGATTCAGAATATGAACATGCTGCTTATTCATGCAGTAGCTCACAAAACTTTCTTTCTGTACAGAATGGGATGTGCATCTACAGCCATGCTCAGACATTCATTTGACTTTTGTGTGCATTATGACTTGAAAGTAAAATCTAGACCATCATTCATACCTTCTTAGAGTCTGGATCTTAGTTCATCCCACAGCTTCCCACCCCAGCATTTATCTCCACTGTGGAAGATTATAAGGCAGAGCATACCTTGACCATTAAATGCTTTTTTAAACTTTAGTCCCTAGTGAATTCATTTCTATTGAAGATACTACTTAACACTAGGTTTTCCCTAAAAAAAGTAACACCAAACAGAAGCCTACAAGCAGTTCATGGTGTTCAAACAAAATTAATTGTTGACTGAGTCTGATTCTTCACATTGGGAAGAAGTTTTAATAAAAGGAAAATCCAATAAACTTTTTTCCCCTTAGTTCCTCTGACAAGATTAACTATATTCTGCTTCAGCAATAAGAGATTGAAAAAAGAAAAAAATCCCCATTCAAATACAAGCCATTTGAAGTATTCTTTTTTCCCCCCAATCGGACATTTCAACTTCTCTGTGACCCTGAAAAGGGGAGAACATTCCTTTCTACTCACTGCTGTGTTTTTCCAATTGCACTAACAGGCCTTTTCACCCAGCAGCAATCCAGGCAGAGCCGGCTGGATTGGTGCAATCTGGAAGTTTGTTGTAATAACAGACAGAACTAAAAAAAAAAAAAACCAAAACAAAACAAAAACCATAGGGAAGAGCCTGACAGCTGTATAAAACTCTCTCTGAGCTCTGGTCTCTACAGAAGTTCACCAGCCCCAGCAATCAGCATGACCAGCCAGTCTCAGGGAATCCAGCAGCTCTTGCAAGCAGAAAAACGTGCCAAGGACAAACTAGAGGAAGCCAAAAAAAGTAAGTAGCTGGCCTGGCTTTACTGTACTTCTCAAGTGCAAGCTCTTCAGAATTACAGTGACTCACAGAAAGACATTATTTCATCTATATACATGTGTTAATGCTGTGCCTTGACTGCAGCCAGGCATTTAAACAAGCAGAGTTTGATTAAAATTCTGTGTGCTTGTGTGTGCATGGACACGTGCCTTATTACGTTAAAAAGGTTTTCTTTTTTATATTCATCCAGTCAGCCAGATTTATTCTTGCTTTATCTCAATGCCAATAATGTCACTACTGCCTGCCTTAGCTATTTAAGCTAGAATCCTACATGCCTCTGGCTGCCAGCTCTGCAGGACCAGACTCCAAACTCTATTTTTCTTTATAGGTCTTGTAAAATATTCAGTGCTCCTCTTTACTTGCAAAATCTAGTAATTTATCCCCTAATTTCATCTGGGCTTCAAAAAATTAAATGAAAACAAAGGTGAAACTTCAGCACCATTATAGTAATCAAAGTCACAGTAAAATCACAAGCACTCTCAGTACTGCAATAGATCATTCATAGAAGTTTTATTACATGGTACAAGTAATTATTCTCCTGAGTGTAGGTACCAACCACGAGTCACTGACCTGCATTAGCACTGAAACATTAATAGTGTTTCATGGAGTTATCCTGCTTTAGAAACCAGGAAACAATGCTGTGCTGCAGCACTCAACTAAAATGTATGACAGTGATGTCATGTGGAGTAAAACCACGATAAAGGAATATATTTTGTTTTCCAGGGAGAAATGGAAGCCAAACAGAAATAATCTGTGTAGTTCCCATATTCCTTCTACACATGAATCAGCATTGCTGCAGGTTGATGGTTAGTGTAACATCTCAATTTGTACAGCAGCACACAAAAAATAAGTAAAATGGCACATCCCTTCCATGGAACACCCAGCCACTGCCTTACAGAAGTACTAGAGAGAAAAACATCCTTTCACTTTCATAAAACAGAAATCCCTCAAACAGAAGCCTGAAAGCAAGGGATAACTAAGAAGTTATTTGAACCTTATATAGCCAAACAGGTGCTCTGGAAGGGATGTTTTTTTCCCCTTCTCATGTAGGGCAGAGGAAACACATCATTCCCCAAAGCAAGAAAGCATATGACCTGGGAAAGGCACAGCCCTGGTGGAGGGAAAGAGAGTTTGGCCTGAACACAGATTGCAGAATCAGGCCTTTAACTATGATAGCTTGAAATTGATTACTCTCTACTTTTGATTTTGGGGGGGAGCGTGGAGAGGGGAGTGTTGCTTTCATTTGATTTGGGTTTGTGTTTAAAAACAGAAGAGTCAGTTTAGCTTTTTCTAGAATAGCCAGTTAAAAAAGAGGCTTCAAAGATTAAGGAACTTCAAAAATGAAAAGCATCATTATAGCATTAGAGTAATGACCTAAGATGCATGTCTTGCAGAATCTAAACATAATTACAGATTCATTTACTCTGCAAAAGACACACTTCCTTGTCATCCCCTCAGCCTCATTTGGAGTGCTTGTGATAAACAGAGGGTTTCTTACAGATAAAGTTTTTCCAGTAAAGTAACTTGAATTAAACCACTTACTTGAAGTACCTATGCTTACCTCAACACTAAGACACTGGAAGGAGTTAATAACCAGCTGTTAATAACAGCAAAAGAGCTATTAAGAATTTTGCCATCACTAAAAATATTTAGAGTGAAAATAATTCATCAGTATGACTTTCTTCTCTATTACTTCTAAGGCCATATTTTTCTTGCATTTATAAAACTTATTAAGAAAAATAAAAAATTCAGTACACAAACTTAAATGTAAGAAAACAATCAAATAACTACAAGGGAGAAACAGGCTGCCCAGAGAGGCTGTGGAATCTCCATTCTCAGTCATGTTCAAAACCTTCTGGATATGGCCTCAATCAAGTTGCCCTTGCTCAGAGCAGGAATTTGGAGCACACCCCGTAGACTCCTTCCAGCCTAAGCAACTCCATTGGATCCCATGAAAAAACCTCAAGACTTTCCAAAAGATTTTATTCCTAGGTATAGCAGACCAAGGGCAAACAGTTTAAATAAATCCACCCTGGATTTTGTGCTATACCAAGCCTTATAGCTAATCTAGGAGAATAATTATACCTAGACAATCGTTACATCCAGCATTACAAGAGGTTTGCAGTGAAGTTACAAAATAAAATTAAAAATTCTCATGTTGTCCCCGATTTCAGAGTTTTTCACAGCAATGTCACTAGATACCTAACTATACCAGCTTAATTTAAATACTGCTGGATAAAGACAAAAGGGATTCTTTAAGAGGCAAGTCTGGCTATGCTAAGTTGCAATTATTTCAACAGTTTCTTCCTCAGAATGATTCTGCAGTTAGATCAGAATAAAGGATTGCAGGATTTGCCTCTGAGAATACAAGCTAAGATAAAAGGAAGTATATGAAATGCAACCAATATATCCAGCACAATTCATTAACCTGTGTACACACACAGTTTGGTGAAATGAGGCAAGGACATGCTGCTTCACCCCAGAAATTGCCAGCCCAGATCCACCTGGTACCAGTTTAGATCAGCAGCTTCTGCTCAGGGCCTGGGCTCTGCAGATCTGGACTGAAGTGAGTGCCACGAACTCATCCAGGCAGTGCCAATGCAGTCCCATCCCTGCTAAACCACACCCTGACCTCCTCTGTCCCCACTAACAGGCTTTGCACAACACTCCTGTGCCAGTGAGTCCAGGTGTTCTGTTTACTCTGGAAGAATGAACAGCAGGTTGGTCATGGGACATGAGGAAAAGGCATTGTCAAGGAAATGTGAATAGCAAAACTACCCTTATGCAAACCCTTCAGTGTTTATAGTTGATACTCACATAACCAGACCAAAATGTTGTGTGAACACACGTAATATTGTATATAAACAGATAATGGGCCTAGTTTTTGCTGACATATGTGCAGTTGTTTGTAATGCAAACCCCACTCGAAAAAATAGTAAATAAAATTATATCGATAGATATAAAATAAAGCAAAAATACAGTGCTAAAGCTTCTCTGTACATGCTTTATTCACACTTCTAGCTCGAGACCCTTCATCCTGGCTTGCAATATCTTTCCCATACCATTAGCCAATATCCCTTATACCTGACAGATTAGTAATAGCTGAATTAATTAGTGCAAGGCTGAAGCTATTAAATTGATTAAACAGAAACCAAACCAGTCTGCAATCCTTTGGCCTTTTGAATATGGCAGTGCTTTATCTATCATTTTTACTTTAAGCATAATTTGGATCCCAGAAATAATTGAGTATTGCCAGAGCCAAGACATCAATTCCTGAAAATCCTTTTGGGTAAAACAAGTGAAACAAATGTGTCGTGAACACTGGGCTTAGCAAAACTTGTTTTCTATAGATTTTTACGTCTTGGCTTGAACTTCTTGTGCCGAATAAAAGGAAAACTTAGATTAATGATTTCAGGAAATCAGATTAAAACCAAATGTTAATCAAAATAAGACAGTATAAAGAGAATTATATCCATGGCACTCTCTTGGATAATATCCAAGACATATTTAATCTACTGAAAAAACTACACATACTGATCAGCCACTTCTATTGTATTAAAAGTACAAAATAGTCTTTGCAAAATGATCATCCCCAAATCCCATTTTACAGATAATTTAGCATTCTTGAAGACAACTGAAACAGTTCTATTTTAAGAAAATATGATTAATTTTTGGCAACTTCTTCAAATGACTTGATTTGGATGGAGAAAATCAGCTAGAAGCCTAGATGATGTGTTTGAAAACAAAAGGACAATTTTAGCATTGCAGTTTTTGGAAAGTATGATAACTTAGTGTTTGAACAAATTAGAAAGCAATATTTTTCCTCCTACTGTCTTTTCCTTGCAAGATCTAAAAAACCCCAACAACCTGAAAGAGACCAGTTCTTTCGGACCTAGCCAGAGCTAGGTATTTCATTAACATCACAGAAGTAGTACCTAGAAAGAAGAATACAGCCTTTGTCCATGCTGATAATACCTTCCTATGTCAGGCAAGAAAATTTAGTCCATAGCTGACTTGTTACAACAAGTTGTATGAGATTTGGCCAACTTAACATGATGCCTAAAATTTCATAGGCTGAAGCTACTGTAATAGCAGAGAAGAGTAGACAAGGAAACCAGGCTTAGCATAGCTGTTTTGCTGCTCCCTGTCTTCAAGGATGGAAGGAGAGACAGAGGGGCAGTGGCAAACCTGGCCCTTTGTGGCACAATCTCTTCAACCTTGGAGCTTTCTCTGCCTCACCTTTAAGATTCTAGAGGAAATGTCATAGGGACGGGGCGGTTTACCCATCTTCCTGTATCCCTTGTCCTGCTTTCGCATGACCTTGGCTGAATTTCAATGCTTTGCCACCCTTCAGTGTGTGAGGGTTGGTATCAGCTTGGCTGTGCTCTGCAGAGAACCCAACCCAGCAGATCAGTAAGGCCTTGAAAAGGCAGTCCTGTATTGCACAACTAAGGTAGCAGACAAGTGGTTAACAACAGACTGATTAATTAATTTTGGTTTGTCTCTAGTGGAACAGCAGGTTAAGCTCTAGTTTCTGCTTAACTTAATCAGGTGCAGCATATGCACTATCACATATGTTGGCAGTTGCCGATTCCATCCACAACGTTGTTGAACTAGCAGTAATTTACTCACAGCTTTTCCACTTAATTAAATAGGAAGCAGCAGGTTCCTGCTGTGCCAATCCTAAAGGCATCATAGAAAAATGAAATGGCTGCCACCCTACAGTGACACCCTATGTACTGTGCTTACTCCAGTGCACTGTCAAGAGCTGACATGTATGTATATATATATACACTTCTTGGTTCACTAGCTACATTGTCAGAGGCAAGTGAACTGCTGTTTTACAGTTAATCTCTTTCCATTTTGTGCATTTTAAATGGATACATTTATCTATCTAGTGGCCAAATATGCAACATATTTACTACAGATGGCCCCCCAGATGGAATTTGAAATTAAAATCCCACTGATTTTGAAATAATTTAATTTGCTATAGAGATCCAGTTCTTCAGCTGGTGAAATTGGCAGGGCTTCATTGTAGTCACTCCCCCCTACTGCCAGCTCCAGAGAATCACCCCCCAGCTCCACTCCTAGAGGAAACCTCTACAGAAGGCTGATCAGCTCCAAATTTGGAGAGGAGAACAACGGAAACTTCAAAATAGAGACCTAAACCTGGTTCCAAATGTTGATATCCAGACTGATGTCAGGCTGTTACACAAATCTGTCAATTCACTCATACTGGTCCCAACACTTCATACAGGGACTGGCAGAAGCTGAGGGAATCAGCCTTTATCCAACAAATACAAATTCTGGGAAAATAACTACTAGGTTTTAAACTGCCTCTCTCTCCTTTATACATAGGTACAGTGGCTCAGTGGCAGGACTTTGAGAAATATAATCTACTACACAAGAGAGTTCTACACTGATGAACTATGTAATTCCTCAGTAGGTTGCTCCTGCCTGTAAAAAGCCTGTATACAGCCACACCCCCGAGGTTCCACAATAAGCACACACACAAAACCAGTCAGTCTGGGAATCAAGATTTTAGAAGGTAATTCACATTCCAGGCATCTCTCTGCTTCTACTCATCCATCTGCAAATAATGACTTTGGAAGGAGCCCTCAACTGGGCAAGTAATTTCCTGCTGGATCAGGCATTTTACCTGTGCTTTTTGTTGAATCTCTGATGTATTAAATCCAACAGTCTTCCTCCCAAGCTTCAGCTTCCCCATTGTGCCATGCTCAGTGGAAGCAGGTTGGTATATGCCACACCTGATAAGGCTTCACAAGCCCAGCTCAGGTGTAGCCAATCCAGTGTAACAGCCTGGAGAAAACAAATCAGAAATACTTATGCTCTTCTTTCTAAGAAGAAGAAATACTTATGCTCTTCTTTTTAAGGTGGAGAATGTTCTGAAAAGGTACCTTTCACTTTACGTGCCTGAATCAAAAGTCTAAAATAAATAAGTGTTCACATTGCTCACTGATGTTAAATAGGTGGCTACAATAAGTCAATTAATCATTGTGTCACACATGAAATCAAAATACCTTTTTCAGTTGCCTCAGCCACCACTCTGTCGTGCTTGTGATATCCTAATTTAAGCAACTAAGCAATTTTTCAGCCAAAGACACTTATCCTGTTAAGGGAGCAAGCTTATTCCTCTCACTCCTAAAATTCTAGCTGTACAGCAGAAAGAGACTCCAAAAATCAGCATCAGTCCAGGTGTCTCAAGTATAACATATCAACATTCAATGCAAGAGGTTTACAGTGTCATCAGTTAGAAAATTACATTTTCCCTCACAAAGTAGTGTAGCAGAATCCTGAGAGATCCACACAACTTCACTGACTTTATACAAAAGAGGCAGACAGAGAAGCCCATAGGGGTTTTTCTAACACATTCACCAGCGTCTTCACGTAAAACCTTAGACATCACATTTCCATCAAAACTTTTATCCCTTACATAACATCCCTGCTAGACCCAGGAACTACTTTATGCCCAGTCTTGCAATGACTTATGTGCACTTGATTTGACAACCCCACAGCATTTTACCTAAAACAAAGTAACTATTCACAGAAAACAAAATGAGTATGTAAACAAGCCTGGTCAGGAGGTAGGCTCTAGTTTCCATTGCACCCTAAAACACTGTGTTACAGATCACCTTGTT
>WEIV01023738.1:129166-185691 GCA_013390005.1 Calyptomena viridis
AAAAAAAAAAAAAGGATTTTTTATCACTTTTATATTTTCCATGCACTGGTTAGAGAATACCATTGACCACAACACTCCTTCTCCTAAACCATTCATTTATGCACTTAACAAACGTTAGCAGAAAAGAGTGGAGGAAGAAAAGGACAAAGCCTGAAGGTTGCAACTCAGTTTGGTGGTGCTTAAGATGCATCTTGCAGTATTTTGGAAATCCGCCAGCTCTCAGTAGAATCCAGTTGGTGTGGGATGAAGGGATATTGGCAACCAATCAATACAGCAAATCTTACAGAATAACGTCTTTTCCCATCAGTGACAACTAAAATCTGTTATCTGGCTGCTACTATTGCTGATGAAGAAAAGATAGATTTTTATTTAAACACCAAGCTGTGATAAAAAAAAATGCATTTTTGTTATGAGAAAATGTGTAATTGCAAAAAGACTTCCATGTTAGCAAACCAACAAGCTTCTCATTTGATGTGTGCTTCTGCACAGGAAATTGGATTCAAAAGATGGGTACTTGCATGACTAGCTGTCAATCAAAAAGTACTCTATCAAAACCACTGGCTCTTCTGGGCATTCTTGTGTAAATAAAGCTGATGGACAGAGTTTTCAGCAAAGTAAACATTTTACTGTGCCATCTAAAATATCTCTGATTTGGAGAGATTCATCTTTTGGGATACAGTGATAGGATGAAATAAATCAGCTTCTTGCCCCACCAGGAAAGGGTAAAAGGCTGAAGCAGGCCAAGGAAGAAGCGACAGCCGAGATCGACCACTACCGCTTACAGAGGGAGAAGCAATTTAGGAGCAAGCAAACAAATGTAAGTAACAAACCTGCATATGTCCTTTTGTAGTGTCAATCTGCTCAAAGGTAAACCAAATTGCTTCAAACAGTATTACCTGGAGACTTCTGCAAATCAATGTGATCATATTGAGTAAACACAGAGATACCACCCTACGGTTCGTGTATGCCTAATTTTTACTTTTTCTCAGGCTATGAATGCATTTGTAGAAGAAATTGTGGGCTTTCACCACTAAAACAGCCCAGATTTCATATTTGGTTTATGCTTGTGCTTTGAAAACATATCTCTCTTAAGGAAAAATACCTTTGGGTCCCATTTCTATAACTGCAGACAGACTTCATTCCTGTCTTGAAACTGGATGTTTCAGTAAGGCGGATGTCAGTAAAAGTAAAGGTTTTAAATATTTCTTTCTATTTCTGTTCCATTTTAGCTGTCTGATACAAGACTACATCTTTTATCAACTAAAATTAGCAAAATTTTGGAGTTTTCAACTGTTTCTATAGTAAAAGTAGTCTGGATTATATTTTGGTATCTGAATTAAAGCCATTTAATAAATTTATGGTAACTTGCATTTTTGTCTAGTATTCATGAAAGTTCACTAACCATCCTCTTTTTACCTGGTGAACTTCCTCTTATGTATTTGTTCTTGTTTTTTCCCCCAGCTTGTATCATGCAAAGGCAAGGAAGCTACTTGTACAAAAACAACCCCCAAAAAACCAGCCAAAGAGGTCAAATAAAAACTACTTTACAAACCTGTCATTTCAGTCTCACTTCACGTAAAATATTTTCAAGCAGGGATCACAAGCCTTAGGAATATATATACAGTCAAAGTTTTTGAAATAGATTGCCAGCCCCCAGACACACTGTCGCACAAGCAGGCCAGGTAGAACTGTCTCATATTATAGTTTCAGATGTTTACTGACACTGAAAAAGTTAAAAGACCTCTAAAATTCGTTCACCTTTTCAGTCGAGCCAGACTTCTTGTTTTAGGTCTTCTAGCAGAAGAGAAAAAAATGTTGCCTTGTTGTGAACTCAATTTTTTCCATCACAAACAAAATTAAAGCTGCAGGGAAAGGTCACTATTTGTTGACTGAACACTTCACAGAAGCAGGACAGAGCACATATTGCTCCTCAAATGACAGCATGTTGTACATGATCATTGCAGTCCTCCTTCACATTCCCTGACCCCATTATGTCGAACATTTATCTACCCAGACAAAGTCATCACTATTAACCCGTGTCTGGAAGGCACTCAGGAGCTCCAGCAAAGCCAATGCAGAGGGAAATCTGATGCCCAGTTCAGTTTACTTGTTCGGGTATTTGGACACAAGTATTTCTAATTCTTTGTCACAGTCCCACTTAATGCTATTCCCCCTCTTACTTTGTGTATATCCAAACTGGGGTAAATTTTCTCATACTATGAGATGTTCCACATCCATCCAGAATTAAGAATAGCAACTGAAAATAATAATTTAACTTGAGGCTGGAATGACAATATGGTTGATCTTTTTTCAAAATATGTCAAATTTTTAGCCTGGATCTCAAACCAATTTTGCTAGTGTTCGTGGTGTTTGTTCTCAGTGTCTGAGATCACTAACTCTGGAAATGTGCAGCTTAGTTCTGAATTTTGCAGCTTCCAAGTCAATGTAATGTTTTAGAAACTTTAGAAACTTTGGAATGACACTACCATAAAACCTGTATGGGCAAAATAAGGGACAGACCTTCGAGGTCAGCAGGAATCATAGACTAAGCAGAGCATTGTCTGCATTCTGACAAGAAAAAGGTCTTCAAATTCAGAAGCAGAAAAAGAGAGTGAAAAAACACATAGAAGAGCAAGAATTTACTATCTCAAGTTACAATATTAGCATGAGCTGACAGCACAGGTCTGCAGAGTCTTTTTAAAACTATAATACTTTTCTTGAAGTTTTTCGAAAGTATTTAGTAGCTGGATAACATGCAACTATCTGGGATCTCCAGAAAGTTATTTTCCCCAGTGGAAAAAATCAGCTTCATAAATCTGGTCTAAGCTGTACAACCTTTCCCACTTGTGACCCTTGCAACTTGTCTAAAAGAAATAAAACGTCTGCTAAAAATAGTCACTATGGAAAACTATAATCTTTTCACAATACTATTATATCTACAACCTACATTTCTTCTAAACTGAAAAGTGTTTTACATGTGTATTATGAACCAAAGTCTTACTACGTTGCCAGGTACCGATAAATGGAAGTGTGAAGATGGTTTGTCCAAAAGATCTTAACTCAGCTGCTTTTCCTTCTTTTAAGGACTAAGTTGGGCTGAAACCACATGGCAAATAAAGTTGATGACTCCTCCCTTGCCTCTGGTTATCCTCTAGGTATCCCACTAATCTATCACAGGTTAGGTTCACCTGCTAGTCCACTCCAGAGAACCATGGCAGGAACAAGAAGAATTTGTTACTTTTTCCTTTCTTGTTCTGCCAGCATGCAGAAATGTCTTCTGCTCTCTCCCATGAAATTCTTTAGCTGGAAAACAATTTCTCTCCTGGTATCTGAAGGACTTTTCCATACGGGAAGAATTCAAGGGATATTGGATGGGGGAGGAGGGAGCAAAGTCACAGATTTGGAACACATGCATCTGTTTATAACATAACCTCGCTAAAATGTTCAGTGAGTCTAGAGTCAATTAAATTCTAAGCGAATGTCCTGATATTAACCGTGCCAGAAGCTGTCTGGTATTTCGCCAGATAAGAAAATGTAACATTAAAAGACCTTGTCTGAGGCCTGTTGAGGGTTATACATCACTAACTGCTGAAGACATTTCAAGTACTCTGAAACTGTAATTATGCATTGTCAGAAAGGCTTTCCCATGTTTCGCTCCTTAGCTGTGCTCACATGCATTCTCAAGTGAGGCCAAACGAAGCACATGGGTGACAGAACTTAGTTGACTAGTCATTAAAATAGAAAACAAATTAAAATTAGCTATATAAAAGACAAAACAAGTACAACGTTGTTCCCACAGTGAGCTGGGAAACTTTTATCACATGGGGAGATTCCCATTGCTAGTGAGCATATGAAAGAGTTGCCTTTAATCCTGGTTTTAGGTGTACCCTTCAAACTGGATCATGCCCTGAACTGTTAGGAAGCACTGTGACCTGTTTGTGTTATGCTTATGATGGATGATGAAGAATAGCACAATAAACATAGTCATATACAACCTTTTATTTTGCTCAGAGGCCTTCTGCTTTTCAGGTAATGGGCTCGCAAGGTAACCTCTCTTCTAAAATAGAAGAACAAACAACAGAAACCATCCAAAACCTCAAGAGCAGCTACCACAGGAACATGGAGAACATGATGAAAAAGCTCTTGAGCACAATATGTGACATCAGACCTGAAATTCACCCAAACTTCAGACATGCAGTTTAAGACCCATTGACATGCTGTGTTGTAAAAAGTAGCCTTCTTTCTTGATAAGTAAAAATACTTCCTATGTATTGTTTCTGTATGTGCAAGAAAAAAAGAACACTAAAGCCAAAAGCACACAGTTCACACGGGCTTTTGATGTGACAGGAATTATATAGAGTTTCACAAGCATTTGTTGGAATATTGTTTCCTTTTGGTAGCTAAGCCCTATCATTTAGACAGGGGCAAGTCAACAACAGCAGAATAAATGATTATTTGACACCAGCAGCTTTTCAGTGGGAGTCTTTATTCCTTTTCTCTTATAAAATGTTCTGTACTAGGATGTTGTGTTTCATAAAGTCTGTTTATCCCAATCTTTACTGTACTTCAAGTCACATGAAATAGACTATCACAAAAACTTAAAATAGAGTATTTCTGTTTTCCTTGTGACACAAAGTGGTCAGGTTCTGGACCATAGAGGAACCCTGTACATTTTGGTCAAAAAGAATAGGTTAAAACAGTTTCAATTTTTCTATATGAATTTAAAGCAAAATGTAATTGACTTGTACAAAATTTTGCTTCAAAGCCATACTTAAAATATTGTCCTGTTGTTTAACTACACCATAAACTTTACACAGCTTTGTTAAGTCTAAAAAATGAGAACAGGCATAATCACCATTTATGAAATTGCTTCCTTGCAAGGGGCAGACTAGCACATCCATCACTATACCTGTACCCTGAAAGCATAGAAATACATGGGCTCAAACTCTACACCACTTATGCTAAATGTTACTTGAATCCACAGGTTGTTCACAGAAATCACATCAGTTAGAGCTCATTACTGTTACCTTAAGTGACCCTGAGTAATACTTCCCTCTGCAATGGCACAGATTTCCCTTGGAATAAATTCCACTGAAGTTAGGGAAAGACAATATGATCTGTGCTTTCAAGGTGAAGTGCATTCAGTCTGATGGGAGGCACTGATCAAGTGGGAGTCTGACACACACCTGCACCATGAGCCCCTTTAATGCCTTGTCTTCACTACAAAATTATACTGAATTAGAAGAGATGTTTGATGAATTCCAGCAACTAGCAAACAATAGCCATGATTTTCAGTCCACATAGGTACAGAAAAATCATTTCAATTTCACAGCAGCTAGTCATAGGCAATCTCCTGTTCCAGTGAGGTTTACACAGTTGACATGCTGTCATGTATAAAATGACCATAAAGCTGTAGCCAAACCTAATGTCAGCAAACATGACTCCTCAAGGCTGTGCCTGGATGCTACACAATCTCCAAACCTTGATTGCTACAGTCTCCTGTATTTGATTATATTCTCTGGGGACCCAAGGATGCCAAGGAGTGGGACAGAGACTAGAAATCCTATTGACATCAGCTGGAAGGCTCATTTATTTACGAGTGTTTTGAATCAGGCTGTGATAGCCTTTGATTTACCAAGGGCATGAAGGAACTCCAGCCCCAGGCTATGCGCAGAACCCAATGCAGTCACCTTCCTGCTTGGGGCAGTCAGGGCTGCCTCAATGCCCAGGCACACGTGTCTCTGGTTTGGGTCATGGCTGCAGACCCAGTTCAGTGCTCTGCTGTGAAATGTCTTCTCTGTGAACTTCAACAGTCACCAAGGTGGACACAGGGTCTCTCTGCAGTGTTCAGGACTGCTCCACTTTCCCTCTGGGCTACCTCAGCAGTCTTCAGCTATCACTTCTAAACATACAGAAATGTTGCAGGTTCAGCTGCAGAACTAAAGCAATGGGGCTTCCATTGCCAGCCTCATGGGACAAAACACACACCCCTGTATGGTGAGAGCAGAATTGCCACATTCTGGTGGGCAGCAAACTAGAGCAGCAGCTTTTCAGGAAGCAACAACACAGGTGAAATCAAGCTTTCCTCATTACTCTGCTTCTTTTTATGGCATTCACCTACTCCCTCATTCTTGCCAAAACCTGTCTTTTGTCACCAGCTGCTTCTCACAAAGCTTCTCCCCTCCTTTCAAGGCTTCTGGTCCTAACAGACACACACACATCTCTTATTTAAATACTTGTCTTAAAATACACTAACCCACGAATACACCTTTCCTTGACAAACACACGAGCAGATGGTGGGGGCCAGCAGAAGCCACCAGCAGTGAGGACGAGCACTGTCTGGAGGGGATGGTGCAGCTGTGCTGCCCCCCGTGCACAACACTGCACTGCAGTCACAGCCATGACCTGCCTGTAGCCTTGCTATCCCCTGCATACCTGAGATACACAGTGAAGCTTAAGTACTCAAACTTCTGAACATGACTATGTTCTTGAAGTGCGTCCAGTTCATGGCTACCTCTCATGAAAAAGGAATTAATGTGATGTTATTAGGTCTTTGATCATGGGAGATATAAATCTGAGAGCTTTGAGCACTCTGAGCATTTCTCTTCTGCATTCATTCCTTCTTCTGGACAGGGAACTTTTAGTTGTACAGAGGTAAAGATCAAATTAGACTTCATATAATTTGGTAAGATGTTGGGTTTTTTAAATGAAGAGTGTAAAGCACCAGCTGCATCCATGGAATATCGAGGTGCCAAGAAAATGCATGCTGAATTTATAAGTGCACAAGATACCTTATATGTGATAGTCACATACTCATCATAACAACAAATAATCATTCCATACAAAAGAAAAATAAGAAGAATGTTTAACTTCAAAATGTTTTTAAATGCATAAAAGAAAGGTAAAAATGTTTACCAGTCAAATGTCCTGCCATCTTCTGGGAATATCCCTGGGCCCCAGAGATCCTCCAGCCCTCACAGTGCCCTGACATTCTAGTATCTAATATGAACCAATGCAGTTGCAAAATAAAATGGCATCACCTCCCATATCACAACATAAACAGATTTTAAGAAACAGAAAGCCACATACAGACAGCACTCATGCCTGTATAAATCCTTCTCTTCTGTTTCATAATTACCTGAAAACACCTGAAGAGCTCCTATGAAGGTTTCCATCTCTCCAGCCCTTGGAAATGGTGGTTACATGACCATGACACCACTTCAGACACAGTCATTTTCCTCATGTTGTTAGGAGCCAAACTCTGTAAGGAGTAACTATCTACCAAGTGTACACAGTAATAGTGATTAGCACTTTTAGTATTTCAATTAGTAGCTTCTAATTATGAATAAAACAGTAATCAATAAAATGAGTGAAGCTGCTCCCATCGAAATCAACTGCGAAACTCTCACAGTATGAAACATTAGGACTGAAACCACAAACTTGAGGAGTGTCCTAGATTGGCATAATTCTTCACTGCCTTACAAGAGCGAGTTAAGAAGGCTTTGGCTGTTTGGAAATGAAGACATGTATTATACAATAAATTCTAAATCCACTGATTAAAGTGTCTCAAACAGCAACTAGTGGAAAAGGTCATACCTGTGGAAAGTACAAGAACCATTTTACACAACTCATGACATGCACTGTGCTGAATTTCTCTGGCTGTTCTCTCTCTGTGTTCCCCTTTGAGTTATAATATATGAGGACATAGTGCTGTGGTCACCATTCATGGGTGATAAGGGAAGACCCCTGAACTCATGCCAGTAGGACAGAATATGTTTCAAATCTAAATAAAGTAAAATGAAACAGACATGAAGAATTAATACTACACTCTATGTAGAGCCTGTCTACCAAGTTTCCCATTAATTTCTGAAGACGTTGGAAGCTGAGGTTTGGGAAATCAGAACCAGATGTAAATCTATCACATGGATTATGATATTCACTGAAATTTTTCCATATTAAAATACACTTGGAAGTTCATACAATCTGTAAAATTTAAGTTGTTCTTATAAGTGATCATATGTAGGATATAAGTGAATGTGAAGTTTTTACAGAACAAAATATTTCAGTCACTGAATTAAAAGGTTTTGTAGCTCCAGGACTGTAAGCAATGCTGCCCTGTAAGGTGGGACACGATGACCTGCTGTTGTAGAGGTCAGGGGCCAGCACAGGGCAGGTGAAAACAGACTGACATGCAGGTACAGGAGATGTGTACCTGGAGATCTGTACTTTCACCCACAGCCTTGCCCAGAAGCATCCTTAATTGCAGACAAAGCAAGAAAGACATCTGTGTGTTAGGATATATTGAACATCCCTGTAGGAAAGGGCTGTGTCAAATTTTGGGTACAAATCTAGGCAGGGTGAAACATCAGCCTGAGTCTGGCCATGAAATATAAACACATTTTTAGGCTTCTAAGCAATAGCTTCCAACATTTTCAGTGGCATTGGCTATTAGATAGATTGACAGGCAGGTTATACTAACATCAAATAAAGATATGTGAACAGTAACACTTCTTAAAAAAGAAAGAATGAACTTTGCCCCCATGGCCCATTATAGAGAATACATCACGTTCAACTGGAATTCTCTTAACTGTATGCATCTTTCCACTACGAATTTGGGTTTTTCTCAAAATAACAGTGCATAGATTAATCAAATGTTTTCTAAACAAAATACTTCTTCAGTCTCACCCACAAGTCAGGTTTCTACTCTGGGATGTTCTCACCAAAAGACTAACCTACGGGAATGGTACCTGTGTGGCATCTCAGCATCACCTTCTCCATACCCTGAGACAAAGAACATTACCCCGACTGTCCAATAGCTGAGTGGGGAGCTGTGTGCTGCTGAAACTGAAAGGGAAAGAAAGAATATCAGGCAAAAATTCTGGGGTGACAGCAGCAATTCCAGTTCTTTTCCATTCCAAGACCCCCCCACGGCCATGTGTCAAGTAGGAAACTTGAGCATTATGTAAAGTTATGTTCTGCTTTGTGTATACAATGCATATACTTCAAAATAATTTCCTGCATTCATCACAGAAAATGAGGAATGCCTGTTACACAATACACAAGTGTCATATATTCCTGCCAGGTTTACAGTGGCCTGTCCTTCACAGATTTGATTATTCCGCATTTTATGGTAGAATAAGGCGCTTCATACCCTGAGTCTTCCCTGAGGAATGTTAACGCTTGTTAGAAGTACATGACCCAACCTGTACCACTACAAAACACTTGGAAAATGTTACATTGGAGTACTATTAATACACTCTATTGCACTTACAGGACATGACTGCATGTGGAAAATCTGATGACTTGCAAGCTTATTAACTTACTGAGATTCCTGGTTGCTTTTATGAAAGATGTGCCACAGCTGAATTACCTGACCCTAGGTGATTCCTGAAAGTCCCTCTTGCCCTAGATATCTGATTTATTTTCAGGTACATCAGGCTCCAATATGCTACCAAATTTCCATATTGCTTTTGGAAATACAGGATTTTTGAGTAGAGCTCTGCTCCAAAAACAAGCTTTCCATAAAATATGCAAGAAAAATGACCTCAAAACTTACTATTAAATAGACTTTGCTTTAAGAAACACAGTATTTATAATTCAGTTCACTTGTAACAAACCAAATAACATAAATATTAATATAAAACAGATCATCAATGTCAATATAACCTAATTTGTATAACTTCCCCTATATATTTCATGTAAATATTTATTTTATAATCCTGTGGCACATTGATTTGTTGTAGAAAAGAAATGGATAGCTAAAAATAGACATACATAGCATAGATGTAATCTAATCATGTATGTGTCACTCTGGAAAATAAATCTAGCATTTTGTGTCAGTCCTCTTTCCATTCAGACTCACTTGTGGGAAATGAGCAATCCCACTCCTGGCAGCAGGATGACTCATATACCTGTGCTTAAAATTAAGTAAAGGTGAAGTGTGGTGGCAGCTCAGAGCGTAGAAGTGAGACCTCCCAGCAAGGACAGGCTGCCAGGGCACTGCGGGTGCTCAAAATTCCCCTTGCCATGAATTCTGATCCATGTCTCTCCTCTGAGGGCTGCTGCCCTCAATCTCACACCAGCACCACTGTTCTACCAGCCCAGGAACATATACCCTTGACCCTCCAAAAACCTGCTTTACTAACCTGGCTCCCCAAGCATCAGGAGGTTGTATTTTAACTCTTACTCATGGTTTTCCAGCTGTTAGCAGTAATGAAGAACATTTAACAAATGAAATAATTGTGTCTTATAGCAGATTAATGCTTCTTAACAACATATCTAGTAATATCAGTTTCAAGATTAAGAAAAGGGTATTGTTTCCTAGAAGCACTTAACTGCTCTGTCTGCATGTGCTACAGGAAATGTTTCTAATGGCACAGGCTGCCAAACCCATTCAGAGTATTTTCCTTAATGGCTTTTCTATTCAGCTCTGGAATAAGCAAATTAACATTCAGCACTTTTTTTTTTTTTAACAATGTTTCTTCCATATCCTTTGGAGTCATCCACAAAAGTGACATTGAGGCAACAATTTGCTCCAAGATGAGGAGTCTGCAGAATCTTCACACATTTCCGTAACTACTCCAATGCCTGTTAACTTACACAATTTTGACTTTCTGATACATATGTGTATCAGCACAAATATGTACCACGTGTATCCTTTGTATTAAAGAAATTGAATTTCATTATTCATTCAGTTTCTGGTTTTGATGATAATTATTTACCTATCCTGGAAAAAAATAAACAAAAATTACCTTTCTACCTGTTTGTGTCAAATTCATGTCTGAATGATTCACCAGTTTTCACTTAATCATTCCTAAAAACAGTCAATATTCACCATACAGGATTTTAGACCTGATCTAGGGGAATGCTCTCCAAAGCAATTACAGGTTTCCTGGAAATATTCCTTCCAAACTTTTGGTTATGTAGAACTCCTGTGAGAAAAACACCTAAGACTTGATTGTCAGCTGCTGGCAATCACTGTAAATCAGATGATAGCAATGAACTCAGTTTTGTGAAAATGTCTGAGCTCTGCATCTACCTCTGGCACTTACTATGCTGTGCTGTTCCAAAATGTCCCAGCATGTCTGCTGCTCTGCTGATGGTATTGCTCCTATTTGAAAATAGATTCAGTAAGAAAAACACCTTGTGACAGAGGGAGTTGCTGGACTAACAAGGCACAAGAAGGAGATGATGTGCATGGTCACAGTTTGTGCCAGGTCTGTGTGCAGTCACTTTGCTGCCCAGAATAGCCCACTGTCAATGACACAGGCTGCAGGGTACACCAGAGAACTAAAGAGAATTTCAAAGTGAGAATGTGTCTCAGGAAAACTGGTACATTCTGAGAGAACTTTCCATGACAAGTTTTTCAATCCTCTCAAGCTTTAAATTGTGATGCTTTATTATTTTCAATGAGAATAACTTTAATAAATAGAACTCATTCTGAAACACACTGCAATACCCTCTGAACTACAGTCTGCTCGAACAGAACAAATGGACACAGCCATGTTCAGTGAAACATGAAAATTTGTTGCAGCTTTGATCTGTACAGAAATCCAGTAATTCCACAGTATAGCATGGTGCTTAAATATGATTCACTTGTTTGAGATATGACTCCTTCAAGCACTAAGACCAATATTTATACTCTTTGGTGGTTAAGAAAGATGTCGTATTCAGAAGAAAATATGTTCTACACAGAAGCATGTGGACTTGTCAGCAAACATTGAATGCAGTCATATATACTAATATGTTATTAATTGCTCCGTGGATGGTAAAATAAAGTCCCTGATGTACTTCAGAGTGAAAATATCTTTCCTCTCCTTGAAATGGTGAGCAAAATTCTAGCCTACATACAAACATGGATGCCAGCATTCCTTAAAATCTTGTGCAGCTTTTAAATTAAACTTGAGATACATTCTCTAATACCAGGTGAAAAAAGGTAAGATGAGATGTGTACTAGTTAAGGCAGCATGCAATTAAAATTCAAAGCATTAACAAAAATGGCACTATGCAGTTTACAGTTGAGTTGCAGACAAAGTTTAATGAGCCTCTTTGTTTTCTCATCTCCCTGTGATCTGGTTCCAGATCTTTAAACTATTTTCACTAACCTTCTGCCTTGTAAACATCAGGTCCAAGAGAGGTGAAGATCAGTTTGAAGGTGCATGTAACCTAACAAGCATTTCTGAGTTTGTACTTCACTGCCTTGCTTCCACTCAGCTGCTTTTCTGAGACTGGAGCCTTGCAGAGTACTAACAGCAACCAAGCACACGAGTCAGCCCATAAACTGGCACTGCAGTACTTACAAACGTTTGGGCAGAAGAAACATAACTAGTACATTCACCAGCATTTGCTGACCTTAGAGGCTACTACTGGAGCTCAGACCTCAGCATGTCTGTGAAAGAGCTGGGAATTGAAAGACCAATCTGAACAGAGACCTATAAACGAGAGGAAGCACACTCCAACAACATGGATCTGTCAGAGGTCCAGTTCTCGACTCCAAGCCTCAGGCTAATGCCCTAATGAAATTGCTAGAGGTATAATATCCAGCTCCTCTGCACTGCAGTGGCTTTCACCAACCATTGGGGTGCCCTGTATTTTTTGTGTGTTTGTTCTAATACAAATGAGGCAGACAAGGCCTATTTCCAAAGATCACAGTGCTGATGTGACTAAAAGGCTTCAAGTCATCCCTCCATAATTCTAGATACTGAATTCATCTCCCTTTCACAAGATCCATGCTCAAATTAAACGTATCTATTACACCAAGGGAGTGTAGATGCTATGGTAATTGTTAGACTCTCTCAGAGCCATTACTGTTATTAGGAATAATAAAAAACCCAAAACATAAGACTTCCAAAATTTTCCTGGCTTCTTACTTTCATCAGGCCAACGTTTTATCTCTCACCAAATGTAACCTGCTTTTCTTTACTTCTAATGTGTATCCTAATTTATTCCCACTATAACCTCCTTAATTTCTACTTACCTTATGCAACCAGTTTCCATTATCTTCTAATTACTTTTTCAAATCACTATCTTCATGTTTTCTCCTTCTCTAACAGGAATTCATCAGACAGACATCACATTGCTTCATTTTCCTCCTCCACACTCCTAATAATCCTAGCAAAAGAGCATGACAATCATAAAACAAATTGTGGTATGAGGCTACTGACTATCATATTAGCCAACAGCATCTCAGTTTCTTTGTTTTCTAATATCCCTGTTCCTCTCCTGCCATGTTGTGCTACAAAATCCTGGAGACGGGAAACAACCTCCCCTCCAACTTCAGCTCCAAGTCCCACCTTCACTGTAGTCCTTGTCCATCACTGTGGTACCCAGGACAAATTCTTAACATCAAGTACAAATTCTTACTATTAAACAACAGAGTTTGTATAGGGTTTGATACAACAGAATGACTAACTGAGGAACAGTGATCCCTGCCTTTAGCTGGTGGAAGTGTGCTGCACATGTGTGGGCACTGATGAACTCAGAGCATCACCCACTATGTTACATGTGAATCTGACTTTCCTGAAGTATCATGCAAAACTTTTTAACAGCCTGTTTACATTGGTATAGCTGTACCAAAACTCCTACAATTTAAAATGTTTGCTAAAATCAACTTAGACTGCAAAGTGGGACAGGCTGGATCACAGCATTAGCCTTTCATAAACTGAGAAGCAGTAGATAACTCTAATCTGTCCCTCTTATGCTTGGTAGAAAGCAAAAATATTCCTTGTGTTTATCCCTGGCGTGGGATTAAAAAGGCACATCATAAAAAAAAAAAAGAAAATAATCAGATTTGCATTGATTTTACTAAAAGGCCTTAATTTAACAGGTCTGACCTGGATTAAAAATAATGACCCCCCAGATTCCAAACTTTCTTCACGTAAATACTGGCTGTCCACTTATAGCATAATTTAAGACAGTTCTTAACTTGTAGCTGGCTCCCCACCACCTGCCATTAACAACGTGTGCAAAGCTGAACCTAATTGTAGAAGGAGAGGAAGAAACCATCAAAGTCATTTCCTAACCAATCTATCACCTTTCATGCCCATCTCTGAGCATGCCAATGAACTGCTGGTAGGCAGAATAATCTGTCAGATACATAAAGAAGGGAAGGGTCTAACGCTTTGCCATTACTGCAGGCTAATCTTATTAAAATAACAATATCCATACAATAATTAGATGTCAGAAATAATAGGTACTGCTCTAGTTCTGCCTCTTCTTTCTTTATTTGACTCCGTATTTCATGAGAAAGTGATCCGATGGCCTCTAGTTCTGACCTTTATCAAGTATTCCTGAGATCTGCAGCTCAGCTTTTCTAATCTTACCTTGACTCCTCTTCAGTGACCCCCCATTCCCCATTACAGACTTCCCCAATTACCTCAATATTCATAGTATTCCCTAAAGCACCGCTACATGGAACACTATTATCTCTTATCTATTTTATCTATTAACCTTAGAAACACCAGCAAGCTATTATGGGCAATCACTGTGCCTACAGAAAAAGGACAGAAAAGGGGCTGTGCTTTAAAAGCATATGTGGAAAATGTTTGCCATTTTGGATACAATTTGTGTTTTCTTCTAAAGTAAAAAGAACTAGATATTTCAGAAGCGAAGCCGACATATCTCAATTAAGCCCTTCGGCTCTTTTGCATTCAGTGAAGTACTCATACATTTTTTAAAAGATGTTTCTACTTGCTTCCCACACATTTTCTATTGCCCACTCTTCACAGAGAGTCTGTCAAAAAGCAAGAGCCACCTGGGGATGGAGATGTCCTGGACCTCTAACTCCAGCCCCACACTGTTTTTCAGATTGACTGCCACGTTGTTAGGTTGGTGATGCCGTGCATCTGGCTGGGGATGGGAAATAAACTCCTGAATAGGAGGCTGCTTCAGGAGAAATAGATAGTTCAGGAGAGAAGGAGCAGTCACCACAAAAGAGACAAAAACAACGTGAGACAGCTGGAAGAGAGATGCAGGAGCAAAGCTCAGCCCTGTTCATGTACCATCAGTAAAAACAGCAAATTATTTACTTGTTTTCTACTCAAAAGGTTTGGGGCTTTTGGAAACCTGAAATTCAGAAATATCATCAATAAAGACAGCTGATACCTATTTTTCCCCACTCACTAGTGGTTTGTTTGGGTTAAGTTGCAGATTTGGCCATGTGATCATATTGTGTAATATTGCTGATTGCAAATAAAAGGCAAAAGAATTTGCCTGCTTCACAAACAAACTCAAAACATTACATTTTATCTGCTACTTTTGCCTATTGCTGGTTTTTAAAACAGGGGAAAACCCCATAATCTTCCTGTTTTCCAAAAAGCTCAAAAAGTTTTTGAAAGCTATTTTTTTAATCTGGAGTGGGGAGCAGTGGTAGAAGTGTACAAATGTTCTCAGTACAGAGGTAAGAAAAAATCCTTCAGGCTCCACTGTACTTTTGGGGTCACATTTTGGAGGTACGGATCTTACTCAGCCTCCTGCAGAAACAGGCATATAAGACAAAGTAGTCAAGGTGACTTAGAAGCACTGAGCTTTTCTGGTGGGGAAAAAAAATCCAAGTATTTGGTCCTTTCCAAGTTTAAAGAAGTTGTCTAATCACCACATAATTATAGTTTATTTTAAAATGGATAGTGCAGAACACTATCCCCGACTGGGACTCAGTGCTAATTCCATCTCTAATCACCAGATGGCACCATGAAATCATCAAACAGGATGTAGACCAAAAAGAAATAAAAATTTATCCCAAAAAAAGGGACCAAAAAAAAAGACAAAAAAAGCATATATCCAACTAGACACACACAAATCAGGAATTAAATTCAGAGGGTGTAACTCTCCCCTCATGTCACCCTTCCAAAAATAAAACCATCTGTGGAACACGCTGCGTGACACCCTGATGCACAAAGAGCAGCTATATCTAAAATGTCCCCAGCTTTGCCCTGTCACTGACCTACATTGTCTCATGGCCTCCTGTGAGACTGACAAAAAAACCCCAAACAACCCAACCAAATTTGATTTTTTTTTTTTTTAATCATTTCAGAAGAACCCCCAACTTTCTTTCTGCCCTCCCCCTACTCTGAACAACAGCACCTCCAGAGCAGAAGGCCTCCCCCTGGGCTGGAAGAGGGACCCAGGAGCTACTCACCAGGAAACTGAGGAGAAGCTGCAGGTAAAGTTGCAGATGCAACCGCAGAGTTTGGGCTGGCATTTGGAAAGCCTCACCTGGGGCTTGTGCTCCACTCCAGTATGAGCACAGAACCCATGCAGGGTTCTGGAATCCACCCAAGCAACCAGAGGCTGACAGCAGACAAGTGGAGAAGAGTTTAAAAGACTTTTTTCTTTAACCCAAACTGCAAAATTTCTACTTGGAATTCAAAGCCTCAATCTCTCCCTCACCAGTGTCCTATGTCCCTGATGGAGCCTGGTGTGAGCCCGCAGCTCCACAGCAGAGCCAGGAGGCAAGCTCTGCTCAAAGGAGCAGTTCAGTGTGTCTGGGTGTCTGCTCTTCCCCTGGCCCAGCCACACTCATCCTAACTCATGCTGGCAGGATAACTATCTTGACAGGCATGGAGCTGGCACCCACTCGGCACCTCTTCTCGCCCACCAGGCTCCCACAGGACTTTGCTGGCGGGCGCCAAGTGCCACAAGAAGGCGTGTTCCTGTGTGCACGCCAAGTGATGTGCAAGATGTGCTCACCCCCAGCAAAAATCTGCTGCCTTAAATATGGGCTTTCCATGCTCTTACATATGAACAGTGAGTGTGAAAATCCTGCCCGTCCATCTGTTCCTTAAAGGTTTCTTTCTTTTGCTGCTTGTTAGAATTTCTCCCCAAATCTTCTTCAGCGGCACAAATCACATCAGTGACATTTATAGGTTAAGTAAATAGCATGCTGCTGACATCATCTAAGCATAGTAGCAGGCACAGTTAGGTTGTCTGTGGTTAGCTTTAATGCTATGGACTTCAAGCTCCATTTATCTTGTTCTCTATGAGTGGTAATTAAAATCTGCAGTAACAGAAGTATTGCTTTGAGAAGCAATAGCTCTACCATGTGAAGTGCAAAGATTTTGCCAACAGAAGAGAGCATTCAATCAACAGTTTCAATCATGGCACAGAAGTGAAAACTCTGATGTTTAAAATTTAGAGAGGAAAGCAGTAAAACAGTAAAAAGATGAGCTTACCTTGCACTGCATGGAGTCATCTTGTCTCAGGCCCAAGGAGGAGATGCTGTAAATTTTTGCCACATTAAACTCTGCACATCTGGTTGTTGCAAAGCGATTTTTCTTCCTGGCCATTCCTTACTATTTTCCCAGCCTGCCTAGAAGACACAACTCAGGAATTACCAATACCTCGGCAGTGACACAATTGATTAAGCATGAGCAATACCAGCTTGGGGTTTGCATTCAGTCAGAGCTCTGTAATGGCAGCACAAGGGGCTCTTGTTGAGCAAGGAGGGCTTTATGTCACTTGTCCCTAGAGCAAGGCACAAGTGAGCTTGACGGAGAAGGCAGCGAACATACTGTCAGAAGCCATATTCACAGGGAAAAGGCAGAACAATGGTGATTAAATGACAGGGCAGAATCAAGGAATTAAATCATCCCCGAGGCTCAGATATTCCAGGCTTCCCCATGACACCTGCTTAGAGGCATGGGGGAAGACCTGGAGCAAATCCCTGGAGAGGTCTTGCTGTCTGTACCAACACTCTGATGGAAAACCTGCAAAATCACTTGTGGCTCTTCCAGACATCATGGGCCATACAACTTCGTGTCCAGCTGCATGCTCACTTTTCAGCCTGTTTCCAGTCTGACAACTGCACTGGCAAACAACAGCAGGATTGCTTTTAATACAACTCTTCTTTTCTCTTTCTCTCTGTTCAGAAGCATAACTCCTGCCTAGCCTCCTGCTGTACTACTGTAGTTCACTTCCAAGTGGTTGCAAAAGCAAGGAAAACAATCCCTTGCTATAAATCGAGGGGGGTTATGTAGGCCACTTATACACTTCTAATTTGGTAATAGCAGCATTCTCCTGAGGGACAGGAGAGACCCTGAAACTACACCTGCCTTTTCAGCAGTGTGTCCAAACCACCATGGCAGGGTACTCTGTACCTGAGCATCTTTTCCTCTGGATGCTATTCCAGCTTACATGGACCAGTAAAAGATTTTTTGGCTGGGAAAACAGTAATGAAAGATTTAGGGTTGTAACTTGAGAGATACAACCTTAGCTCCAGCCCTAGTGCCAGGGAAGAGCTAAGTTTTCCGCAGACAGGGAAAAAGCTGTGGGGAAAAAGGGAAAACCAAATGGACCATCTCTGTCTCTAGCAGCCTGATAACTACCACATCCTCCCAGGCCGACATGAAGACACCTTTGCTTCACACATTAAGAAAAACCCCTGGTCTGAGTCAGATAGAAAATTTAAACCTTGGTATTGTCTTTCTCAGATTTGTATTGGGAACAGTTTCTATACCTGTGCAATAGTGAACAGCAACATTTCAGAGTCTTGGTAAGTAAGTTCAAGGTCCAAGTATAGCAACTTACTGCTTCATTATATTGAACAAGAAACACTTACTTCTGGGGAGCAGTGCTTCAGGCTGGCTGCAGATTTGTGAAGTTCCTTCTTCCTTTCAATGCAGTAATACATGGGGATGATGGACACTGCTCACTTTATAGCTCTGTATACCTCTTCCTCCTGCTGTGCAGCCACCACCACCCTGCCTCTCCTGACCATCCCTTGGGTTGGTACAATGCTCAGAAATTCCATGATCTGCTCTCAGCTCTGTCAGAGATATTGCCATTTTAATCTTGAATTTTCACTTAGTTTTTCCATCTCTTGCCTGTAAAATGGGCGTGACAGTAATAATTACTTAACACTAGAAAACTAACTGCATACATAGGCAGACTCTTTATGCCCTGTTTTCCAAAGAGCTTCAGGTATGAACCTGTTCGAATATGAATCCACTCTCCTGTTTCTCCTTGTTACTTATTTAGGCTCAAAACATCAGGGCAGGCAAGGCTGCAAACAATTAGCATAGACCTGTTGCCAATGTTCCATTGCCAAGACTCTGAGCTTGCAAGGAGGTTCCTCCATACTGATGGCTCTCAACAGTTACAGGGCTGTGCCCACATAGCAGCAAGACACTAGTTTATGTTTGCATGCCATCAAGGATTGTGGAGTCTTAATTAAAACTCTAACTCCCACCAGTATGAGATAAAATCCTCAATTGCTGCCAAAGTGTCTGTAGGCCATTTGCAATGTCTTCACCAAATCAGCCTCCTATGACTGATTATAACAGAAGAGTAAGTTATGAAACAGGAGCCACCACTTGCTTGGTAGTCAGCTTGAAATACAGGAGCTGTGACTGCTGCTCTGCTCAAACAAATGAAACAAAGGAGTTGATGTTCAATAGCAAGGAAAGTGTCCAGCAACAATATTAACAAAATTACACCATTCATTCACACTTCTTATCAAAATGGGACTGTTTCCCATATACTTTTCTCCTGATCAAACAGGTTTTCTATGTATTTTTCTCCGAGCTTCAAGTTGGATACAACCTTTTTAAAACTATCTGGTTAAAAGGAGAAAACTAAACTCTTTGGCATGGCTTTGGAAAATCAACATCATTTGTGTCATGGTGTATTAGTAGGATATAATTGGGGATTTTGTTTAGCCAGAAAGGCAGTGCTTAGGCTAGTGACTGAAACACATCTCCGAGACACCCAGTGTGCCTGTATCTCTGCACAGTCTGCTGCTTCCCACGGGGGATCCATAAGGCTGGCACCCCCCTGCTGCCATCCCTGCACCTCAGCAGAGAGGGACGTGCCTTTAGCACCAGTCTATGGTTTCCACAACTGCTGATATTTCCAGTTTTCCTGTGCCTGCAGCTGGTTGTTGTTTAAACAGCTTCTTTAATATTAGAGAGTAGCAATGACTGATCTCGAGCCTGGAGCAGTATTTGCACTGCAAGCACTGCTGGTCAGCCCTCAGAAACAGAGCTAAGTAATTCAGGGAGAATTTTATCTAAAAATGTAAACAAGGAACGTGCAAATTTTTTGTTAACATTTCACATGAAAAAAACAAGGCCAAGTTACCCAGATATGTATTGCAATTTAGTCACTATCTCTAGTTATAAGAACTCCATCAAACCCACAACTCTCTTCAGTTCACTCAGTTTAAAATTATCAAGGATCTTTCTTTGTGAGCAGCTTTTTGCTTGCCAGACCTTCTCTCAAGACCTTACTTACATATTTTCATTTGTAGCAAAAGTCTGAAAAAGTTTTCTTTTAAGTTCTCTGTCTCATATTCCCCGCTCTGAAATACACAGTCCCTGCAGGGCCCTTCTCAGCCCTCACTCCCCTTCACTGCTGCAGCTGCCCTCGCTTTACTGGACCTCCACCTATAGGGAGCACAAGGGGAAAGAAGCCACCTGGCAGCAGATACAGCAATGACTGCAACCTACCAGCCACTGAAGATGATGGAAACAAATCCCACCAGCCTTAGCGAGCTCCATATCTATCTGCTAGTAAGACAAAAATAATCTTCAAAGGGTACTCAGGCTGTGGAGCAGCCAGAGGTTTCAAGTACATTTACAAACTCATAGGAGCTCTCCCATAGGTTAGTACCAGTCTGGTGAATTCAACCTGAGAGACATGGACATCTTCCAACTCTGCAACCACAGACCTGTGGACAATCTCTCTAAAGTCTTCATTTCATTGAAAAGAAGCACCTAACTCCTTAAATGTAACATTGAGCTAATGTCAGCATTAACCTAGAAAACACGTAGCTGTATAACTGCAATTTGAACTCAGATTTCAGAAGCAAGCTGAAAGTATTATATTAACAAAATGCACTTTATGACATAGTCCACAACTAGTTTTAGACACCTCTGAGACCTTAATGGTTTGGGGCTTTTTTCTTGGTGGGGGTTGTTTTCTGGGTTTGGTAATATTTCATTTGCAGGAAAGTTGAATACTCTATGCCAATATATGCCCTTGCACTATATTTCTTTAAATATGTTCCAGGAAATGCCATACTCATGAACTGCTCTGTAATGTAATCCTTCAGACTGGAGCAATTCATAAGATCTCAAGAACAAAAAAGCTTTTTCAGCAGGTATAGTTAATCAGGAAGTGAGTACATGCCACATTAGAATCCCCTCAGGGTTTCTAGTTCTCAACCAGAGCATGGTCAGTTTGTTGTTTTGCTGGGAAAGCTGTCACAGGGCAGACATCCTCATTAGAGCTCCATTTCCACATCCTCAGGAGTTCGGAGCAGAAGCTTTGCCATCTCTGCTCTGAGACCTTTATTGGTTGCAAACCAGTATGGACTTGAAGGAAAATTCTCAGCCCCACAGTCCAAAAAGTTCACAGTGTAAGAAGCAATTCACACTAAGGATAAACTGTGAAATATATTCTTAAAAGTGTTTTGCTATCATTTTTTAATTTGAGCCTCATCCTGGAGGTAGATATCTTTCTTTGACACAAAGCCCTTTGTCCCACTACCAGTGTAAGAGCTCCAGGGACAAAACTGCAAATTGGTTTCCAAGTCTATTGTAGGAACGGTTTAACAATCAGAAGAGGAAATGTGATATTCAAATCAAATGGCTAAATTTTTCAGTCTTGAAGGTGATGAGGCGAGATCTGATCCAATAGCACAGAATGAAGAATAAAATGCAAATAATTTTAGTGCAGAGCAGCTGTGCATGGGCCAGCACCTGGTGAAGTCATGCATATCTACTGCTTTCTTTGGTAGAGGATAAGGCTGTAGGGGAGCTGCTGAGGGACAGAACACCAGAGGGCTGGGGCTGGCATCCCTCTCCCAGCACAGCAGTCACAACAACAGCTCTCTCACTGCAGCACCACAGCACACCAGGATACACTCCAGCTGCCCAACATCTTCCAGCAAATCATCCACCAGGGAACATCTACCCAACACCATCGCATGAACACCTCAGAAAGCAGTATTTTGAGGGACACAACAGCCCTAAATAATGCGCTTTCCTTCCCACTGCTGGAGTGGACTCAGAACAGGATAATGAATTACATCAGGCTGGCACATAAGGCAATAACTCTCCAAGCAGAGAGGCAGGCACCCCTCTGGAGCCTGGCAGGCATCAGCAGGATGTGATACAGGCACCTAGGCTGTACCTGGGCAGTATTGCTGCATATGGCAGCTAAGGGTGGCCTGTACAGACATTCAAACCAGCTCATCTCAAACCGTTTCCAAAAACTCCACTGATAAGAGAACACAAATATGTATCTAAGTAAACTTAAGTCTGTTTACAATTAGCAGAGAAAGGTTTCTTAGTGTTCATATTGAGCTTTTTTGGATTGGTATGACTACTTAGTGTTTACTTGCAAAAGCAGACAGCTTTTATAGCTTTCTTCCAGAGAACTAAAACAAATGTTATCAGGTGACAGCATAACTCAACTGCACCAAAGAGAATGGAGCAACACTAACTTACATGAGCGAAGGACCCAGCCTCCAGCCTCCTGTGTATTCCTATTACATGGACACACTGCAACCTTTCATCTGGTATAAAAAGGACTGAAAAATCATCGCTGGTTCAAAACCAGCTGTGCCTTTGTACTCACTTTTCCTGTAGAGCACATGGCATGCTTTTGCTTGGCCTGATTCACAAAACAAGGCACCCAACCATACACCACACAGCAGGTTTGAAATCCAGCCAGTGACAGCTTTAAGTGTACCTGCATATACCATTGCTCAAAAACCCAGTTCTTGGTGTCTTTGGCACCGGGGTCAAGTCAGTGCTCTGAAACATGTCTGCTCATGGGAAATGGGTACCCTCTGTTTGTCTAAGGGCTTGTCAATATAGGGGAGATTTACTGAGGCAATTATGCTGCTGTAACTGAGCACTAACCCTCTGCAGTCACACTCATGCAACTCATTAGTACTGAGGTACTTATTTGCAGTTCATGTTAAATTGCTTTGAATGCAATATGATTATTACACTGACATAATTGTAAGAGTGAATATGCCTTTGCAGACAAATTCTAAGGAGCAAAAGGCTTTTCTGCATTGGAAAAAATAGGCAGATACAAATAATGTATCATCACATTTTTTTCTTTATCTGATTATCCATGTCTCTGTTAACAGCCTGCATGTCAGGCAGCTTGGGTTAAGAGACTGGGCAGGGGTTTAAGAGAACGAGCATCTCATCTCTGGTTTTCACATGTTGAGTGACAGCAGGTAAGCAACCTGTGCTTTTTGCCTTTGGGTTTGTTACTAGCACCAGTATTTTTTCTAGCAAGTCAATAGAGGAAAAATGCCAATTTAATAGTTATTGTCCAATTTTCCCAATTCAAATACTTTTTTTCTTAAAACTGATTAAAATAATCTATTGCTCTAGCATTCCATGTTACCACATTCTCCACACAAATACAGCTCCTCTTTTCAATGCAGCTGGTGCTGACAGTTGCAATGGTTTGCACGTTTAGAAAGTATCTGAACTGAAAACTGAGGTCTTCTGTGTGAACCCAACTCGTGTAATTCTCCAGAGACAGGTGAGGAAGAGCAAAGACACATTTGAATACTGTTCCTCTTAAACCGCAGAGAAGGTTTTTGTTTCAGCATGGCATTTTACCTGCAGTGCTGCAGAGATGCATGTGGTAAATGCCATCCCAGATCTCCAAAAATAGGTCTTACTACACCATCTTTCCCTGCTAGATGAATGGGATATGCAGTAGGTCCACAATCTGATTTAAAAGACATGAAAGTCTATTCGCTGATAGGTCAGTGTTGGTCTAGTCTCAAAAGCCACACTGTGTACTCAAAAGCCTCATCACAATCCAAGAGCTGTGCTGTGCCACTGCTCCAGAGCAAGATGGGCTGCTGCAGAAACAGCAGCATCTCCCAGCCATGCACTGGGCCATAAGTGCCCATGTGCCTTTGGAGACTCCAATACAGCATCTCCCCCACTCCTCTGTCAGCCTCTGCCACGGCTCCCTGTTCCCAGTAAAGGCTTTATGTGGTCTCCATAGGCACCAATCTATGCTCTAACTAGGGGGCTTTCAAATTAGAGGATCAACAATGTCACATGTTTGAGGGCTAGATGCCTGGACTGTCAAAATGACTTCAGGCTTCCTTTGGGGTAGCTAAGTCAGAGCATCCTTTTCTGAGATTGATTTTCTTTTCTTGCTTAACTGACAGCTGAGAGCTAGGGGCAATCTTCCTTCTTACTTTCAGGTGCCTGCCAGCACACAAGGATGTGGGCACAGCTGCTAGAGACTCCAACAGGTGCCCAGTCACAGTGAGAAGCAAAGAAGCCACATCCCTGCCTCTCCACAGCACCCATGGGGCAATGCCAGGCATGCAGTTCCACAGTGTGGACTGGTCAGTCTGATATCACAATTAGGGGAACCATGCCATGCTGCAAAATGTCCCATCAAGAGCTTGGCTGCCCTGTGCCCTTCACTTTGGGTCTGGACCCTGCATGATGCCCTGTATTGAATACACACTGCACCGTGCCCATGTTTCACATGGGTCCTGGAATGCACAAAGCATTTCAGAGACAAAGAGTCACAAGTCACATGAAGGCTAAACAGGTAACAGCTTGACATAAGTGATAGAAAGACCGTATCCCCCTTCAAACCCAACCTGCAAATAAGTGAAAAAAGCCAGTGCTCCCAAGGCAATAGTCCAAGACGAATCAGATTAAAAGTCAGTCATGTGCCTTTATACTCCTGAGCACACCTTGGGATTTAAATTTTCCCTCTATTATTTTTGAATAGCAAAGTGTAAATCATGTGAAAACGTACGTGAGTCTTTCTCCACCCAGCTGGCACAGACCATGGTTAGCAGGCTAAAAGAGATATGTATCTTGTGAAATGCCTGTGAGAAAAAAGACACGGTGAATGTGCCAGTGCATCCCAACAGGAAGAATGGAGCAAGGCAGGAACATGCTGGCACACAGTCCTTAAGGTCAGTCAGGAACATGACAATATCAACTTCTGGGTTTTTTTCTCATAACATGGAAAACATGTATCCATACTGTTCTCCACAAAGCAGCAAAAATGAAAAAAACTGGGAACATGTCACACAGGAACAGTTTTGGATAAATAAACACAAAGGTGGGGATATGGAGAGAGAATATTTGCATGCTACCCATCCAACAGTCTTGCACACTGAAATGTCTGCATGAAGTCCTGGACTCGATGAGATTTGGAGTCAGTTTTATCCATTGAGAACAGGTAGGATCTTACATTTAAGAGAAAGGAGATTTCGAGCTTAAGTCATCAGAAACGATAACACCTGGAAAGTTTTCTGTGTTACAATATCTTCATTTTTAACACAAAAGTATCCTGAAAGCCTTAAGTTAGCATCTCTCTGGAATATTCACATCTTAATAAAGTATATCTGTCATGCTGGAAAAATTCACTTTATATAATCAAATTATCAATTCATGATCTTGCAGGTACTAAAATGCACATACATTTATCTGACAAACAGAAAAAAAAGCCCATTTCATTTATGTGGACAATAGTCTCAGGCACATGGTGTGATTCTTGAGACTGACCTGTACAAGGCCGGGAGTTGGGCTTTGATGATCCTTGTAGGTCCAACTCAAGACATTTTAATCCGATGATTCCATTAGCTGCATGATCCATTTTAAAAACAGTATTCATTATTCTCAAAGCATCTAAATGTATGACTCGTGTCATATCACAATCTGAAGACCAAGGTAACTGTACGACTTCATACTTTGTATGAGATTGTTCATATTTGCTAAACTAAACAAACATATAACTCTTTGAAGGCATGGAGAATAGTTTGAGACATTAAGCTGTACAAGAGAAAAAGAAAGACAGCGCAAGTGAAGAGATGACAAATTCATGTTAGATCAGCGTGACATGGCTACCCCACTTTTGGGGTACTTTTAAGAAGAGCATTAAATCTTCAAGAGGTGTTGAGTATTTACCTTCAGAGAAAAGACAAGCCTGTCTGAAGGCGCCAGACAATCAGCCTGCCCTTGTGATAGAAGTCTTGGGTTTGGGTTTCACTTTTAATGCACCAAGAGACATTTGACCTCACCTCATCGAACCTCTAAAAAATCTTGTAAAAGCAATGATGGAAGGTGCAATATTCCAGGACAAATGGATATCCCAGCACTGGGAGCCAAACAAATATCTGGAAAAAGAATCATCTACTACAGTGTGAAGACTAGTTTCCCTCAGGGTTTCTCTTCACCTTTTTTTTAATTTGGTGCTTTCTTAACTTTTAATCTCTTGCTCGGAACTCGAGCACTGAGTGGGGAACAGCATGGGTCACCCCGGGCAGCATCTCGAGCTCCATTGCTACGAGCAGCTGCTCCAGGCAACAAGAAAAGCAAGAGATGAAGGGCATTGTGCACTTTTGAGGCACAGGTTGTCAGTGAAGTTGCTATGCATGACACTTTTTTGGTACGGGCACTCGTTTCTAGGAAACACTTTGGTAAACAACTTTGAAGTCAAAATGAAAAATTACAGCCTGAGTGCTTTTTTTGCTTTTATCCATCGTACCTTCATGACTATACTGGTCCATTTAAATGGCAAAGCAGTGTTGAATGCAAACAGGCTCCTTCTGCAGGCTGTCTCCACAGTTCAATTACCAGTGCTTTAGCAGTGCTAATTAGCATTCCTCAGAGCTAGATCTCTTTGAGTGACAGGTAACCATGGAGAGTCACAATCCTGTAGGTGATCAGCAAGAGTCTGACTTTTCTTTTTAATTAAAAATTAGAAATGCCTTAAACAAAAATAATAATTCACTGATTTATGCTATTATCCCAGGGTTGCCAAGCCGGTGAGAATAACATTAGTGTTGTAAAAATGAAACAATTTTTAAATGAATAGACTAGGATGACAGAAAGGAGAGCAGGTTTATTATCTGTAACAAGAGAATGTACTTGTAATGATGGTACAAAACAGTAGACACTTCTCCAGAGAGTTGGCATGGAGACCAAAAATAGGACACTTTCCTGAATGTGGGATGGGATTGCCCCAATTTATTTTAGATTTTAACAAGACAGATAGATAAATACTAAGTCTGTTGCACAAATAGAAATTTCATAGGGAATATCATTTCAGTAAAATTTAACCATGAGTTATATTGAGAGATAATATTGCATCTGGTCCAAGTGAGAGCCAAGACTGGAAATTGAATCAGCCAGATAATCAATTAGTGAAAAATGTTTTCAAAGTAACTATGCCATTTCCCGCCTGCTAATGATCCAGTTTTCTTTCCAGCAGCAGAAAATTCAGAGCCATATTTTTGAAAATTGCACTGAGTCTAAATCAGCAGTGTTGACCCAACCTAATCTGATATTATTCATCAACAAATAATAAGGAAGATTTTTAAGCTGAACTTGCCAAAAATAGGAGGATGGATATATGCATATTTGTAATGATGAAATATTTTCCAAGACCAATTCAGCAAACTCATTAATTGTAGATCCTAATGAAAATAATTGCATATAAAACAATAAAAGGAAACAGATGATTGAGCAAAAATTATTCTAATAACCAACAATCACACTGTTCACAGGCAAAATCACAACTGTTAATAGTGAGGCATATATTTAACAAGGGGTTTTTAAACCTTCCTTTTAATTTTTTTTCCCAAATGCAAAAAACCCTCCAAAAATCCACGGTTAAATCAGTATGGTTCTCCTTGATATAGAGGTATTTCCATCTTTAAAGCAAATGAGAGTAAAATTTAATTCTATATGGGAAGGAAGGAACTCAAGGTAACTGCATTCCTATCAAAATTTTTGTTGGATTGCCTAGTACTATTTCAATTTAAAATTGGAATGTTAACCAAGAAGTTAATTTCTACAAGTACAGGGAGGAACATTTTTCTAAAAATGCAAGTAAAAGAAACCCAGAAAGCTTTCCAACTTAACAATTATAAATATATAGTAGGTACTTGTAAAATAAATACCCAATTTTCAGCTCATATATTTAATATTTTAATCTTGCAAATGGATAACAATATATCTATCTATAGCTGTCAAAAAATACAAACAGCCAGGGCTTACAGTTTTACTGAAGTTTATAATACAGTCAAATAAAGAAAGAAGAAAAGAAGAAAAAAGATGAAACATTTCTCTGAGTGTAATATAATCTTTCGGGGGTTTTCTGTATTTGCAAAAATATCATTCACTGACAGATTTTTAACTACACTGAATGCTCTGAACTTTTTCTTTTGTAAGGAGAAATTTTACAAGCAAACAAATCAGAGAACTGGCTTTGTGCCATCAAGAGGTTTGGGCACCACCCTGCAGGCTCTTATCCAAAGAGAGATCTCAGCAGAGCCAGTAGCACCGACCTCAGTCTCAGCTAACCCTGACGGCTCCCAGTAAATTCGGTTTGACTCCTTGCTAGTTATGCATACACACATGAACATCTCCAAATCTTTAGGTTTTAAATCCTTTTCTTACTCTCATATTTCAAGGAAATAATTAATCAAGCTTTATAATAAAGCTATTTTGCTCTAACTTCAGTTTGCTTATGTATCCGTGTAGAATGGTTCATTCAACTGCAAACTTTAGTCACTAGTATCAACAGAAAATTCTTAATAAAATAAGAAATAAAATAATAAAAAAAAAAGAATTTATTGGTGGAAAACGACTCTCGGAATAAAGGCAGCCTGCTCTGGATACCAGGTTTGTCAGCTTGTTTTTAAAGCTGTTCTGCTTTCCTTTATCTCTTCTACAATGCAAGGGGAAAGAAACAGCTTATGCAGGAACAGGGTAGGAAAATAAACCCACCTCTGTCATGCCATAACTGTTTGTCCTTGCTCTTGGAAAGAATCTCTCTTATCTATGAAACTATCACCTACTTCAAGAGAAAGCAGATTTGAGCAACTACTAAAATCACAAAGATTCCTGTTTTTAGAGAAATAAATGTGTTCAGTTCAGAGTTTAATTGAAAACATTGAAAATTAAGCCTTCTATAATATTACTGTACTATTTAAGAGTTTATATTCTGCTTGGTTCACTTGCCTAAATAATCACATCATGGCAAGTTTAGGGTTCCAAAGACTAATCATCCTACACAAAGAAGATTCATTTACTTTGAGAACACTTTCCCTTCATGTTGGTAAATTGATAAGCTATCAACATGTTTATTTCCTCCTAGTAGGCTGTTGCCCAGTCTCTGCAGCACCAAAACCCATTTGAAATATGAAACAAGCTCTCTGCTTGTTCTCAGCTGAGGGATGAAGTTTACTGACAAAGGAAGCCGATAAATTCCCCCAAAAATGACTATCAGAATTTCTCAGCAACATCTCTCAATATCACAGCCTCCATGCCTTGCCCTTTGGCTGTGAGCTGGAAGGGCTGCTAGCTGGAATCTCAGTTTCTTTTGAAAAAACTTTGACAAAATCTCTATCGTTCTCATCCTTCCCCAAAAAAATCAATGCAAGAAATCAGACTGCCTTCAGTAGAACTTGTGCCAAGACCTAAATGTGCTTCTGTTACCAATTCTATGATTGATTTTGGTGGATGTTTTGGTATTTGTAAATATTTATAAAACTTCAGAATTTTATATAACCTATTATTTCTCCTTTTCCCTGACAGAAACCCTTTGGCTATGAAAATTGACTGGCATTTTTCTGAAATCACACTCTGCTCCTCTTCTTTCAACTCTTGCCTCAGACATCTTAAAAACAAAAAATAACCTCAATCCAGTCCAGTCTTCCCATTAAGGCAGACATCATGGGGCAATATCAACAATATTTTCTTTTTTTTTTTTAAGAGGTCTATAACTCTTCACCAGCCTTTGACTGTGGAGATAGCTCCCAAAAGCAGGAGTCTTCACAAGTGGTCATTCAACATACTATCTCTGTCCCTGCTGTGATAACCTCGTCTTGCTTTCACGATCTCTTTACACTTTGAAATGTTTACAGTTTATACAACTCGTTTCCTGAATAACATTATTGGGAGTACTATAAATCTGCTGTTTAGAAGTCCCTCTGGATGAGGGAATAATTACACAGCTGAAAATACTTCCTTCAAGATAAGAAGCAAAACACACTGAAAATATTAAATTATTAAAGTGAAAAAATTGCTCTCCTGAAAAATTGAATGTAATTCTGTAATATGTGTTTCTTGCTAAAAAACCCACACTGGCTGGAGCTCTGACCCCCTCCCTGGGGCTAAGGCTTGCCCTGGGAGCTGGACCCACTGCAAGCCCTCGGCAGTCCCTACAGGCACAGCCACAGAGCAGGGGTATCATCCTCTCAAACTAAATTACACTCAGCAGTATTTCTATCAACTTCAGAAGAGCCCTCTGTGTGTCCTGCAGCCCGAGCTCAGAAGCAGGTATACTGCCAGTGGTCCACAATGACTCTGCCTTGCTCCTGACTTCAGCACAACCTAAGAGGTCAAAGTTGCACGTGACACTCACTGCTACTTACTTTCCCATTATATTTTTTTGTTGGGTCCATTTTGGGGTCATTTTATAAGGATGGCAAACTGAGACTGGACTATGGACCTGCTCTCAGGCTCTCTTGTGAAAGCAGACACAGGAGTGATGTTGTTTTCAGGTGACTAAACTTTGGTTAAATATGCACGGCACCAGAAAAGAGAAGACGTAAGTCAGACATTCAAGAAAATAACTTTTGCATCTCTTTTTTAAATAGGCTGTTGGAAAAACTGCTGGCAGCTGCAGAAGCCCTGCCTAGTTTGGATACTCCTTTCAAACTTGATGTCAAAGTGGAAAATATCAGTGCTGTCCAACATAGATGCTGCATTTGACTTTACTGGGAATAGGATAGGAATTGGAAACTAATGAAAGCTTACTCTACATTTTCCTTTGCCAGCAAAGAGGCTGAAACACATCTGAAAGCCTAGAAAGAGAAAAAGTAAGATACATCATCTTATTGCATAGAAGACAAAATAATTGCAAAGAAAGAAAATGAGATCACATAGTGAGTTTAAAATGTACATATGTACATGAGGTTGAAATGTACAGGTAGCTATCCACATGTTGCAAACATTCCAAATGCATAGGGGATAAATTTAAGTTTCAGCAATATTAAAAAGCTGTTTGCTACTTATTTCATCAGGCCATAAGTGATTTCTATATTCAGCAGAATGGGACAGAATGTATTTCTTTTAGGTACAGCAAATTGAGTATCTTGCAATGAAAGGCTGCATTGTTTTGTTCAAACTAAAGAGAAATAGTTGATGAGTGACTAAGAGCATGATCTAAAGCCTATGAAATCAATGGAAAGATTTTCATTGACTTCTCCAGGCTTTGGATCAAGGCTCAAAAGAGCAGCTATTTCTCTCTGATACAGCAAGGAATCAATTCACCCTCCCAGCGGTACTCTAAATAATTCAATATTTTGTCTCAGATCATTTCCTAAGAAAAATGATGAGGATGTTGTTTAAGTGGGCGATACCCTGAAGTGACAGAGTTTACAATGCATTCAGCCATGTAAAATGTGCTCTGTGCTGCACGTCCTCACCAAGGCAGGGCAGATTCAGAGCAGCCCTCAGACACCAGGAGCGCTCCCCACCCGCTGGCCCACGCAAAACACACTGTTTTCCCTCTCACTGGCCAGGAAGAGCTGTAGGAATTTTGCTAAATCTTGAGGAATGCCTGCACTGTGACAATTCTTTAAAAAAGCCACATTATTTTCTCCTTGCGATGAAATCATGATTTCTTTGCACAATTTGCTTTGATGTCCACAGAAAGGCAAAAATTGCAATGCTGATCATGTTATTATTTACCAAAAAGATGGACCCTCTTACCATTCTCCAATGCTTTTGCCTTATAGAGCAAAACACTATATGGAAATAATATCTTCTTTTTGAGCTTTTTTGCTCCACGTGAAAAGTTAATCAGTACAAAGCAAACCAGCATTAGATTGAGGAAAGGAACTGTGCCCCAAATCACAGCAAAACCTTGCAAATTTTCACTTTCCTGCCATAACCAGGTGGCCTTCTGCACACTAATCCCTTTCTCCTATAAATTGGAGAAGCCTGCTACAAGTTGTTCATGGACAGTTCGGAGGAGCAGCATGAGTGCTGTCTCCCAGGCACAGAGGCTGACAGGAGCACAGCCTCGCTCACAGCCACGCTTCCGTTCGGCCGGCGGCAGAGCAGCGCTCTGGGGATCTATTCTCCCATTTGCACAGAAGGGCAGCAATTTGCAATAGGTCATTTTAAGAGTGAGACAAAAAAAATCCCACTTCTCTACTCCCACCAGGCAGCTACCTAGCAACAGTTGACCAATGTGGAGGATGAAATTGGTACTGAGCTACAACTGGAGTAATTATCCCCCTTCCCTATCACTTCTGATTGAGTTACACCTATAGGGAGCAACTCACCAGCAGCACCTCTGATGACTACAGACATGGCAGCTCTAGCACATTTGCTCTGTTCATTCCCAACACAAAGCACAGCCTAGTCTTCCATCATCATTTGTGAAGAAATACTAATCAGCATCTGCCCAAGCATGCTCCTGTTTCCCTCCCAACCTCCTTGCTCTATACATGTGTGTACTCACAACTCCCTCACTGTATATTTTAACTGCTTACAGCACTGGGTGCTACCTCAGGTGCACTGTGCTGCCAGTCCCCAAAGCTTGTCCCGACTCCTGGAAATTCTCACACACAGAAGGCAATCCACTGCCAAGGCGAGCTTCCCCTGCCAGCTCTTCCATGAGAGCAGGAAAAGACACAAGCACTTCCCCTCGTTTTGGAGATCACCTGAGTATTTGTGCCAAAGCCCACCCGGTTGCTGCTCACCACTGGTACAGCTGGGACAGCCACAGGACATGGCTGACTGCCCAAAAACACTCGTGAAATCCTCCTAATAGGTGGTACAAAACACACCTGCTCTCCTCTCAGACACTGCGAAGCGTGTGGTCCCGGCAAGGCCAGAGAAGGGGATCCCTCAGCACCCTTTGCCGTTCCCTTGACACTACCACATACAGCCCAACCTCCCATCCAGCTCTAAAGTACTTCTGCTCCAGTTTTAGAAGACTGTATTTGCTAAATTGAGCTGTTACTCAAAAAAAGACTCAGAATATTTCTGACATATACTTCAACTTTGTCAGAAAGTGCCCTTTTTGTTTTTCATGGCATCAGGACATTTAAAAATTATGAATTCCAAAGACATGATAATAATCAGATACTGAAAAACAAACACTGTGTCAGACAAAAAACTTGTCTGTAGACAGATGAATATAATCCAGCAATTTTATTGTTGCTTGTATATTATGGTCACCGAATTGCCACTTTTCTGGATAAGGCTTTAATATAATGCAGCAATAACCCATTATTTTTATATCTTTTCACTTAAACAGTATTCCCAGACTTTCAATTCAGATTCCTCCTCCCAAACTGATTTCTTCATTAAACAATTTGTTACAATACCAAAGGGGATTTGGAAAACTACCATATTTAGGACTCATTGTACAAAATATATGAACTCTCCCCATGATTTGCATAACAACATCAGCTGGCCATTTGAAATGCCATAACAATGCTTTGTGAGCAAACTCTAAGACTAAAAGTAACAATTTCAATTCCTTGTTTTAATTCACATTTTAAGTTAGGTTTTAAACAGCTTTTTTATGAGCAAACAAGAAATAATATTATATTATAGTTAGAAGCTTTCTTCTAGCACAAACCATTGAATCTATTTTATATTTGAAGCATTTCACCTTTTTGCATGGAAATTTAATCCCTACATGCTAAAGACGTGTTTCTTCCCCCTTACCACACATGAGCACCAAACTGAGTATTCACTCCCTTTCATTGTGTCCTAGACTTCACAGCTTGACTGTCACACTGAAAAGCCCGTGCTACTCATCTGCGTGCATCACTATAGCTTCATCAATATGGGGCAGAGTAATGCCTATATGTACCTCCACCCTGCACCTCCAAGCATTTTAAAGAACAAGATAGGACTGTCACAGTCCCATGAGTAAAGGGGACAGTGCAAGAATTTAAGAGTTATACATATCTAACCACAAAAAGAAATTAGCTGCTAAAACACCAGTTCCTTTTCTAATTAGCAATTTTATACAGCAATGAGTAAAACAAATTCGAGAGGTGCTATTTATTACAAGGAAACTAAAAATGCTCAGAGCACATAGAAAGCACATTTATTGGGGAAGACACTGCATCCAGTTCTCAAATGTATTAACTCCTGACTTGAGACAGGGAGAAATGTTCGGCTTTTTCTTTAACCAACATGTTGAAGTTGTCCATGTTATTAAACAGTCCCCCCGCTGTTGATAAAAACCAGCAGCACAGGAGACCCCACACTAGCTGTCTTGCCTCTTTTCCACCCCAAGCATGGCTCTGCCTTTGGGAGGCTCCCAGTCGGATCCCACACTGCCAGGAGCATGTGTACGCCCGCTCTGCTGCCAGACACACAAAACCTCATTGCAGCTCCTTTGATTCTGTACTTTCTGTCCCTGCCTAGATAACTTTTCAGAAGCTGACAGAGCCTTTACAATTTAATTGGTGTTGACACCTTTTGAAGCAATGCCTTGCGGCGCTGAGGGTCATTGTCTACTTTATCCTGCTTTTCTGTGGCTGCCTCCATTTGGCTACCTTACAGCCTGTGGTGCTCTGGTGGCCCCTGCACTCTTCATTCATGTTTGTACTTGTACTGGGTCCCGATACAAGGACCCTTGTTAAACGCCCAGCAGGCAGCACTGAATAGAGATTTTGACTATCTGGGATTTGAAGGCCTCTAGCAATAAGGGAGAAAGGCCTGTAAACACAAAAGTATCCCAGTAGCAGTGGGGCGTTAACATAATCACACATTTATGCCACAGGACCTCAGGACCAAGCTCCTTACTGTTGATTCACTGGCTATTAAGCCTTGGTAATTAGGTGGTTTCCCGTGACTTTTCTTTCCTGGGATTCACCAACTATCATTTTCCATATGTCCCTTTTTCCCAGAGCAGCTATACACCCTCACACATTCAATAAGCCAGGCAGATGGTACCACATTACCAGGCTCTGAGCAGCCAAAGCCAATTCAAAAGAAGTAAAAAGATTTGGTGTGGCATTCCCAAAGCAGCCCAGGAAACCTGGATCCAAAAATCACAGGGGTCACACAACCTCGTGAGGGCAAACACATCTCTCCAGGTTCAGCCCTGCACTGCCTGTAACAAGTGAGATGATTCTGGGCACTCATATCCCCAAAGCAGCACTAGCACAGAAGGCAAACAGGAGAGAGCACTTTGAGAACCATCTTTCACTTCATAAACAACTTTTAATATGCATTTCTCTGATGTTTTCCAGGTTTAAATAATTAAGGCTCTCAAATTTCCTACTGAAAATGCAAAAGACTCACTCACTTCATTTAGTCCTAAGCGCCAGTCAGCTTGGGGCCACATCTCAGTAAAACTCAGCCTCAAACACTGTATTAAGACAGTGAATGAATAAGAACATAACCAACTAAAATGGAAAATAACAGTTCAGTTAGGTAAATCCAAGATATTAAAGCGTGGCCAGAATGACCTCAGTGGTAATTTCCTATTTGAAAAATTCCCTGCCCTCCTAAAACACAGTCTTGCTAGTCAGACTGGGCTTTGCATTTTCCAACACTCTCTCTGCCACACTTCAGGGTCTGCTTTTCCACAGCCATTCTGAATTCCAGCAGTTCACCTACAGAGCTCTGATAAATGAGACTTGTAATTCCACTGCGATGCTGCCAACTCCTCCCACATTCAGTATCTCTTGGTTCTTTGCCATCTGGGGGATGCTTGTCCCTGTATCCATGACCCCATCGATCCCTTGCTTTTACTGTGGAAAAAAGCAATCAGAACCGGGCTCCTGTACATGCTTGCGCCCCATGGAAACCAGGATCTGACTCCAAATCTTTACTCCTTGTTGCCTCTCTCCCCCAGAGTCATGCCTGCAAGCCTCTTGTTCACAGCCAGCTGCAGCCATTCTCCTTCCCTCTGCTCCCAGCCTGCCTGAAAGACGCCTGCACCTCCGGGCTCTGTGTCTGAACCAGTGCCATAACAATACATTTCCATTACCCCAATTAACTTGCAATCATGAGTTACCAAGATTCAGAATACAAACAACTTTCCACATACTAACAAAGCTGCATTCAACTGTGACAAAGGACTTACCTTTCTTATGGTTTACGAAATCCCTTTGCATCTTTCCGTGTGCTTCTTTGGCATGGCACACGGGGCTTTCTGGAAGTACATCAAAGTCCAACAGAGGGGGTAAAAAAAAAAGCACAGGCACAGTGTAAGAAAGCAGTGGTTCTGGAGAGGAGAAGCCAGGCCAGCCTGTTGATGCACAGACATGATAGAGAGTTCCCCAGAAACCACCCCCAGTGACAGGTATGCTGTTTCAATAAGCTAAATGTAAATAATGCCTAGAACAACTTCCAGCTCCAACATGCTTCAGGCAGCTCTGGCAGGAGAGGTTTCCTTAGGCTGCCGGAGGCAAACGCCATCTGTAAAGCACAAGTGTCCCACAAACAGCATCAGTGGTGACAGTTTGCTGCACTGGCAGCAAAGAAAGTCTCTAAATGAGAGTTGATTATGTCCACCTAGGCACCTGCTTCCCTGAAAACCAAAGTCAATCCAAAGGTCACTACGGCTGAGCTAAGAGCACATGTTGGGGTAGAACTTTGCTTTTTTTCTATTTTCATCATCTAATACAGAGCCTGTAGGTTGGGATGCCAACTAGGAAATAAAAGCAAAGAAGTTCCTCTGGACTGGCCACTCTCTATTGTGTAAGTTCAGCTGAAGAATCTCCTTGCAATGATTAAACCAAAACCAACTCTTTCCTCAAGGAAGCAAGAGCTTTACAGAGTGCATTCCAAGGTACAGGATATTAGTGAAACTTCCTTCCATAACTGTACCCAGCCTCTTTCCAAGTCCATGCAAACATTTGATATCCACCACTAGATATCCACCCATTCCAGAATCATGATGGTCATTCAGAATATTTGCTGTTTTCCTAACAAATCATACAAAATAGCACAAAGTACAGGAACTGTTCCCTCATCTAGAACAGCATTCTCATCTTGTGCTCTTGTCTTTTTACCAAAACACTATGGAGAAAACATTAATTTCCTTTCTTAAATGTTCAATATATCTCTTTCATTGTATTTTTCTTTGTTTGGGTTTGGTGGTGCTTTTCTAATTCTCCTGCATTCTCTCCAAGACGGCAGGACCATTCGAGGACTTCTACACACAGAATCTGACACACATTATGTGGGAATTCTCTCTCAAGCACCTTTCATGCCCTAAACACAGGCAGGAATTCAAGGATATCCCTGTTCTTTTAAGAGCTAGCAAGGGTAGGTTATACTGAGGTACAGCTTATGACCAGCAAAGCACAAAGGCTTCCCCAGCATCTGCTACTCAGACCTGTATCCTTGGGGGTGAATAGTCATGCTGATTACAACGTGCTCCAGAAGCTGCTCATTTTAGGGAGAAAAGAACTAAAAAAGCCTAACTACATTTGCAAAGGGACCTTGCTCTCCTTTGGGTTGGATTTATACCTGTTCTGCTTGACTTCTGGGAATTTACCTCTGATCCACAGCACGCTGAGGATGTAGAGTCCATCTGACTCTAGTTACCGAAAAAAGCAATACTGATCCTACCAGGCATCTGAGGGGAGATTACAAACAAGGGAAGGAGCCACCCCAACTGATTGGATACACTTCTAAATCCTTTCCTTCCCGCATCCTGCATTTGCTATTTATTAAAGCACAAAATAATAATGTGGTATTTACTTAGTGCACAGGGTAGCTGTAAAATTTAATTAATCACTGTAGCTTAGCTTGCTGAGATTAGTAAATGAAAACCCCAATAAAAATGTAATGTTTGCCATAAAGAAAACCCCTCAAAATTGCCTGACTTCCTGCTTTGGTATTGTACCTTGTGGGACCCAAGACAGGACACTGTCTACAATCCCAATTCAGCAAATTACTTGAAAGTAAGCACCTACCTAAGCCAGTGGACACCAAAGCATGCATTGATACAGTTGACTGGGAACTGACTTAAATTGGTGCCCTACAGACTGTCTGCTTCCACATTTCCCAACTCCCTCTAAGGGAATCCAAATTACCAATGAATCCTTCCTTCCTCACTCCCAGATTTCCACACCAAGTAAAAGCATGAGCCCCTTTTTACTAGTACCTTACCTCATGAATATGCCTACTGGTCTGAATGAGTGGGTACAGCACAGTGTGTTATTGTGAACAACAATTACATCTAGGATTGCTCACCTAGGAAAAGCAAGATCTCCCTCCCCACACACACTCCCCCCACCCCAGAACTTGCCTGGGATTTGCCCCAAGGTGTAACACATGAACACACAGTGGTACAAAAGATGAATGCTGTATCTCAAGTGTTTCTTTTGTCTTCTGGGTAATTCAGTTTTATCATATGAATATATACTGTTACAAGCTGATAATCCCCACAGATCTCCTTTCTTCTCAATCACATACACTAGAAGACAGCAAATACTTTTTTTTTGGTCATAATTTACAGCCTTAAATAAAGACTAGCACATAGGGATGGGATGAGCACAGAATGTTTCTTTCCCATACAGATATTATTTTCTCTGTTCCAATCTGAACAAAAAAACCTCATGGGTTAATTTTTTCAGTTAGAGGGAAAAGCAGAAAAGAAGAGGGCCCTTAGTGAGGTGCAATAACATGTGCAGGTTTTCTTGGATCAATTGCCAGCATTGACACTGTATCCTTCAGCTAGCAGTCTGTGATGAATGGTACCCTGTAGCATTGGAGAGAGCAACAGCAGTCAGGCAGCATGGGTGACTGTGTGCCCTCCTAACTGGCTGATGAATCAGGAAACTCAAGAGAGACCCCAAGTGTGGAAGCTCGAGTGGTAAATGTTTTCATCTTTCTCTTTTATGATCTTCCCTTCTCCATTTATATAGGATATTTTAGAGATTGAGCTTTGTTACAAACTGTTAGCCCAAGGCAGTGGGCTGGGGATGTGAGATCTCATGGAAAGACAGAACACAAGAGAGTGTGAACAACTGGAACTACATGTGATATTAGTGGTTTGTTGTTGAAGGAATTTCTGTTTGGATTGTAGTTCAGACAGTTGCCTTGATGTACTGGAATGAAAATCAGCACCCAATGTGCCTAGAGACAAACCACAGAACTGTCAAAAACTACTTGCCTTTTCATCTCCCAGAATCTTGAATTCAAAATGAAAAGTCCCCATTCACCCATAGCACAAAAAATACAGCTTGGCACTCGCAGTGCTGCACAGTACCACGCTACAGAAAACAAAAAAAAAGCAACTTCCCCTCAAGAGCAGCAAAGCGAGATGCTGGTATATCTGATTGCCCAGATATACTGTCACATTCCATGATACTGGAGTCCCTAACTTCAAGCAATCCCATCTCTGGTAACGGCCAAGAGTGAGGGAAGCACCTACTCAGATTGACCAGACATTAATTTGGGACAATTCGGAATTCACTTCTTATTCCATATTTACTTCTATACAGCAGAGAAGAATATTGTATTTGCTAAGTATATCATGACCCTGACCCCTATGTGAGCAAAGGCTTTAACCTGTGTGTGATGTTTGTTCATCTGTGTTGCAGCTTCAGCTAAGTCTGGTGCAAGCTCTCTGCCTCCCAGGAGCCACAGATCCACACAGGCCAAAAGTGTGGGCCAGTGCTTGCACACCACTGTGAGCTGGAAGCAACACTGTGGTTGTCATTACTTAAACACTTGTGTATGGTGTTGTGCTTCCCAGGAAACAACAAAAACTGTCCAGGCAGGTACTCTCTTAAATGGCAGTAGGCAGTCTAGGAGTGCCAGGAATTTCTCTGGTCTCTTAACTAGCTACTGCTCTTAACTACCAAGATGAGAAAGCTGGTGCAATGAAAACGATGTCTTTCCCAGCACTGTGTGCTTGGGATGGCACCATGAGAGGCTCCTAAAGAACACAAAAGTCCACATGGGGAGTTCGTAGATGAAAAAAGATACCTGGGGACACCCCAGAAACATATTATTTCTCTGATGGTATGGCAACCTCACTCCAATTTTATTTTAACTGAAAATTATGTGATGCAATGCTGTGATGTCCATGATATTTGCTTGGGTTTACTACCACATGTCAAGGTGGGAACCACTATGTGACTGAGTGTATTCCATGGGCACATTACAGAACCATGTTAGATGGTTGAGTACTCTTGGAGGAACTCTACAACGGATCAAAATTTAAAATATTGTCTACAGCTTGTTAAAATAGCCCTTTTTCTTCCTTTAACTCTGAGAGGACTAGTTCTGATTAATTCCCTTCCTGCCAAATAAATGGTTTGTTTTCCACTTGAGGCAAACCAAACTGCCTACTGGGAGAGCCTTGCAATGGAAATGGCTGAGGAACAGAACTCCCAGTTGTGAGGAACTGAGGGCTTTAACTGCAGGGAAATGCTGTTCCCTTATTACACTAATCAGCTTACAAAATACTAAGTTACAAAACAAAAGGGGAGTTCCCCTTGTTAAATATTTCCCAATAAATCTCTACAGGGAATCCTACTACAAGTCAGAGAAGAGAAGTCAAGTCATTTATTTCCTGTACCACGGTGTGCTCGATGCCTGCAGAATGGGACAAAAACCTTCACCCTGAAGGGCACATGAAAGATGGAACTGTCTTCTCCCTCTAAGTATACCTTTGATGGGTTTAGTTTCCTCTCCTCTTTTTCTCCCTTTCATTAATTTTTATTAAATTACTTCACAGGAAAACTTCAGATATTTGGACAAAACTTTTAATAATAGGAAACTGAATGAATCAAGGCCAGGCTGGATGGGGCTTTGAGCAACCTGGACTGTGGAAGGTGTCCCTGCCTATGGCAGGGGAACTGGAACCAGATGATCTTTAAGATCCCTTGCAGCACAAATCATTCCATGACTCTAGGAGTGTTCACATTTAACATTTAAATACAGAGCTAGATTTTCAAAACCATGGGCTACGACTAATGAATTTACAAACCCAGCTTTATTTTCTATTAAAGTTATTTTTGCAATGCTTTTTAGTCTGTTTTTAGTCTGTTGAACTGAGCCATTCCATATTTTGTCTGCCCTTGCTTATGGGAGTGGGAAATTTTGAGTTAACTAAACAAAAGTAACTTCTAGGTCCTTCAAGCAGATGGAATAGAACATACACGTTCTACCAGGGAAAAAAAAGGAAAGAAAACCAAACTGAGCCAAAAACCCCCATGATTTTCACACTTAGGAAGAAAAGCATCTGAAAAATTGTAATAGTAAATCCCCAGATAGAAAGCGGGGTTGTTAGTGACTTAGGAGACATTCAGCGACAGGCACTTGAGTGATAAAATCCTATATTAGAGGTGATTTTGCCTGCACAGTCAAAAAAAAAAAAAATCATGCAGGCAATTCTCCATGTTTATAAGTATTTATGACATACCTTTCTATTCTACCTCAACAAGAAAAAATAACATGAAAAAGTCACCTTTAGTCTAGGACATCCAGCAGAACACTTTCCCATCACCTTCCTAAAACTCCAAGCAAAGAACCCATTGACCAGCTGTGTTCATCCAGGGGAGCAGCAACAAGGAGAAGGAACTGAACATTGGTGAAGACAAGAGGACAACCACAAAACCAAATGGCTTGGCCTGACACACTGCATGTCAGGCTCTCTTCAAGGAGTCAATATTCTGACTGGTGGGAGTCACCCTAAGTAAAGGTCCTGTTTTGTTTATTTCTACTGGAAAATAAAGGAAAGAAGGAAGAAATCTGAGGAGGCTGACAGAGGAACTCAGCAAGACCGACAACTGTTTTGGTTACAGTTTCATGTTGCTCTGACAACCATGGGAGATTCCAGGAATGCTTTCACCCAGCTCTTAACAAAGCCTAAACTTGCCTGGAATATGTTTAGGTTTCATATGGTTCAGCACACCTCCTTTGCAAATAGTCTGTGTCACTTTTAATAGAAATACTAGAAATACTTGTTCACATAAACAAGACCAAAGGTTGCCAGAATTACTTCAGACAGGAAGATCAATCTTTCCTATAATTCCAGTGGATGGTAAAACTCTGAGGCTTCGACCCTCCAAGTCTGGTCCCAAAAGCAAGGAGCAGTCCTGCAGCACTAGAGCGATGGAAGGAGCTGTCAAAGGTTGAATCCTGAACTATTTCAACAGCCACGACATAATGTACATAATGTGACCATAAGAATCAGTGCCAGACTTGACCCACCTCCTCCAACCTGACTTTTGTCTGGTAGTGTCCTATCTACTGGTTCAGTCTTGGAACCAGGCAGAGCCCATGTCTCCATTAACTAACAATAAGGTGCCATGGGGAGGGAAGAGGGGAAAACATTCTCATTGACCTTGCGGATCTCTGTTACCGTGGCACTAATCCTGGAGACATTAGGGTCAAAACACAGCACTGAAAAAGGTATTATTTCTAGACTTGAACTTCAGCCATGCAAAGGCCACCTTTTCACCTCCAGTGCTCTAAAATTTCAGGCCAGAGCAGCCTGTTATTGCCACTTGAGTGGTGCTAAATGGAGTGGACAGAGTATGGAGTAAAGCTCTTATGTAGAACAATCAATTGTCCTCCTGGCCAAGACACCCAATGCTGTGGATATGGAAAATGCAAAAGTGGCACTCTTAAAGAGCCTCAAAGTTTCATTCTTCCAAAGCAAGGATGAGGCACAGTGAAAAATGAGTACTCACTATATCTTTTGCTTGTTAAAAAAGGTATCTGACTTGGCCTGGTTAGTCCTGAGTCTTTTTGGAGCACTTGGAGCCTTATTTTTCCTGCTATACATCAGTAAGGTCAGACTTCCAGAATTAATTCCTCAATTTGCATGGCAATGAAACGCAGCAAAAGACATACATTTATCAATACAAATTAGAAAAGGTAAGACAATATAATAGAGGATTATTCACTGTTGAAAGTAAAACAGAAGGGCTAAATACAAGGACTCCACCTGCTTTTAATTTGAACCCACAACACGAGGGAGAAGTTAAAACTCAAATAGGTACATACGTTCCTTTGAAAAGCTAGATCTGTGCCTGAACAAAAGAAAGAGGCTTTTCACTTACCTCCTGTGGTATCAAAGAGCCCATTAAAAACCAATAAAATATTATGAAGCTTTTTCCCTTTGTGAAAAAGTGCAATTAATATCCTTCAGCAGATGATTATTGATTTTTATAAGGCAATTTACAGGCTTCTAAAGTCATGATTATTCAACCCTCTGGGGGCCAGAAAGGAAGAGTTTTCAGAAGTAGGAATCGTATTCTCATTTCCACATCAGCACAGCCAGAATTTACAGACTTCTGATTTTTTTTTTTTGCCCCCAGGATATTTTTGTTGTTGTTGATGTTGCAGTGCTCCAGCACAGGATTAACCCTTCTATTCTCTCCCACCTGAGACAGATTTTTTTCGTGATCTGTTCTTGAAGTATATCGCCTGTCAGATATTTATCTGCTGCTCACGGCTGGTGGGTTGGATGCTCAGCAGAGTAGACTTTGTGTCAGAAAATCAGCAGCTGCTCATATATCACAGTGGTCATTAGTAGAGGATCATTCTGGACCTTTGCCCACAGCACCTTGCTATGGCAAGAGAAAGGCTATAAAACCCTAGGCCCTGTCAGCTGTTGTCATTTAGGTGAGAATTTATCAGGTCTCAGAGTGCCCTCTGACTGGATTATTATGAATAATGAATGAAGCTTTATGCCACACTGAGGCATTAATAAGAGTGGGATGACTGGGAGAAATTCAGTACAACATCATAGCAGTAACTTTCTGTGAGCAAGTACACAGCTGGTGGGCTTGCTGGATTCAGCTTATGTTAGATACTGCGACTGAAATGAGGAGCTCATTTAATTATTAAGCAAGCAGCACAGCGTTTTTGGTTTAGCCTATGGGTGGTATTACTGACCTACTCACAGAAAGCTTGCAACAAAAGGCTTTCTACCCTCTAACCAAACTCATTTGCTGCTCTCAAGAAGCTGAATCAGTGAAGCCTCACCAAAACAGAAACAGTGAATGTCAATCTTCATATTTACTTTTAATCCAACTTAAAAAAATTGGGATATGTAAGAGCAACCAGTCAACAATAACTCCCTAAAATCTCCTAACACAGAAGTCATTTAGTCTGTTGGTGATAACTCTGGGGACATTACCCAGGATTACTGATTTTCTCCCTTATTTTGCCTCAGTTCATTCAATATGTATCCCTACGGCACACAAATGAGAAACAGAGAAGGAAGGAAACAAAAAGACAGCCACTGACCTAACTTGAAGGAAAAAAAAATGCCAACAACATCAAGCAGATGCACAGTAGAGACTATTGGCAATAATCAACCTCCTGGTGTGGCAGTTCCAGCTGCACTCCAGAGGACTGAGCCCACAGAACTGACAAGCACTGGAGGCTGTCATTTATCTTGGTACCAGCTCCACTAGGAAAATTATTTTATAGGGCTGGACACACTTTTACAGACTCTTTAGTACCTTAGGTGCATAATACCATTAAAACCTTAGGCTCTCAGTATCTCATATTACCATGTTCTCAGCAAAAACAAAACCTGGTCTCTTTCAAATAAACATGCTCTCTCTAAACTAATTTTCATTTTATTTTCCCCCTTTCATTTGGCATGTAGTCTCCACGAGTCTTTGCTAATATTAGGTCAGATCTTCGTTCTTCCAAACGGCCCTAAATAAGGAGGCAGCAAAGCAGGAGCCAGTCTGTAGAGCACTAACTGGAGGCACCATGTCTCAGAAACACAACTTTCTCAGACAGAAACATGTAATTCAGGAAGAATATTTCAACTCATTACTCACGCACAGGCAGGCAGTGGTAGGACTTGGCCTAACTCTCACATCAGCCTCTCCATTAATTGTTTTTACAGCAGAGCCACTGATGCACAGCCAAATTGTGCACAGAGAGAAACTATCTTTTAAAAGGGAAAATGCCTTTTTGGCAGGGGCCGGACATAGGAAACACCCATTTGAAAAGGTTCCGTTTCCAGCTTACACAGTCACAACTGGAGAAGAGAAGAACACCAAGAACCACAAGGCAAGGCAGACTGGGGGCAGAGCAGTGGTGGTGGGCAGCCTCTGAGAGCCCCACCCTGCCACCAGGAACAACTTGGGCACGTGCCCACAGCCCAACCATACTGGATAAGTAAGATGCCAGAGAGGTTTAGGAAGCTTGTCTCTGAAATCGTAATCAAATTATCAACTTGGGTACAATGTTAAAAGTCTTAAAATACACTCACACAGTAGGAGCTCTCAAAGCAAATATTAGGTACATTGAAAGGCCTTGACTAGCCCCAACTCAGTTTTTGCATTTTGATCCAAATTACTTGGATCTCTCTGACCCTCACGTAGGATTCATTTTCCAGTAGAATATTCAAGATTAGGTTATTTCAGAAAAAAATTTAACCAGGAAAAGGAGATAAATACACACACACATCCAAGTTTTTTTAACAATATGTAAGTTCTTAGGACAGCAAATTACACTAATAAAGGAAGCCCAGCACAATCTCGGATTTGCAGAGAAAATATGGCCCTTTTCCTTTTACTACTTCTTTTGAGAAAAGCAAATTGTAAAAAGATGACAATCGCTTAATTCCTTTACTACATAGAAATAATGTAAAATGTTTCATTTTCATTATTTCAGTGCTAGATACCTCTAATCAAAGGAAAACTTGATGTAATCTGGAACACTGAAACCCCACTGTACAACTCCTACTGAAACAGCAAGATTCCTATAGATTTTTCCTTCCACTGGATTTAAAATATTTATCATTACTATCACTCATTTATTTTGGATAATAATATCTTCATATTTTTACCACTTGGATCTAGAACACCTCTTATTTGCATCCTGCCATTTTGGTTATGTATAAGGGAATTTAAAGATGACAGTGCAATCATGTATGATTTTTTAATTTATGGATATTTTCATTTATCAGTCTCTCTCACAGTGAGTCCAGAGTGTAAATAATCCATGCTTGATTCACATTGGTGAAACAAGCTTTGAAAAGCTGTTTAGAAAACTAGGAAATATAAAACTGAGTTTTCTCACTTTTTTTTTTGTTTAGTAATCTTTACGCCTTGAGATGGTTACCATGATAGTAAGAAATTTTGTATGTTCACAGCATTTTTCTGTAAGGACTTGCTGTTTTGCTAAAACCAGAAACAATCCTATTTTGGATGAATAGCAGCATGAGTGGGAGTAAAAATCAGAGTTCCACAATTAATTGAAGCACCATGGCTACAGGCTTGAGGTTTTGGCTGTTTTGTGGGGGTTTTTTGTCTTTTGGGGTTTGTTTGTTTCTAAGGAGTCTATGGGGATCTGGGTGACATCAGGAATGCAGTGTTCACCTCACCTGGGTCTCCTGGGTGCCTCACATGACCCTGCTAAGGCTAAGACTTGTTTGTAATGTTGACAACATCTCATTTCAGTATATTTCTACTGAGGGTTTTCCCCCTCTTCGCTATTACTGTCTTCTCTGATGGACCTTCCCTTCATGGAGTTCGGGGACAGAAAGTGCTGCTTAGCCCATTTCAGACACAGCATCCACACCATGAGAGGGGCACCTGACCACAGCAGTTCATCAGTCTCTGCATCAGAGAACATGAGAACTAACGCAATGCCCCTGACAGCCTCCTACCACTGCACCTCCTTCTGCTTCCTTTGGCTCACAATCCATCCTGTTCTCCCAACACCTCATTTGTACTCTACGACAGATTATATAGATGTAATTATTTCCACTAAAATATTGAGAGGGCAGGCCTGCAAAGCCCTGGGCACCAGCACTGCCCACCCAGCAAAAGGACTGTTTCAAAGGGAAGATGTGGAATCCTGCTTTGCTGAAGGGCCAGTTAGTGGCTGAGGCACCAATATCACACCCTGACTTTCTAAGCACGCTAAAAGACAAAAGGAAAAGTGGCACTTTGGATACCAAGCATTTGCTTAAAGCATATTTATAAATGGGGTTACATACCCTTAAAAGACATCATCCTTTCAGCGTTAGCAAAACCCGCCCAGTCTTGGCACTGTGAATCCTCTTCATCTCAGAACAAATACACCAGTAGCAAACACATTTGCAGAACTTGCAAGAAGTTAATTTTAGTTTATGACCTTTAAACAATCATTTGACATTACAGATGTCTTGCTGCAAAGTAACATTGCCAGTGACACCTAAAGTGTGAGAAACCAATGAAACATAACCACACTTTTTTTCCTTTTTTTTTTTTTTTAGTCTCTGCACTGTGGTAGGTGAGGGTTAACTCATGTAGTTACTCCTGAGTGATCATAATATTTCAAACTGTTCTCATGTTTAACAAATGATTACCACAATTCACTGGAAAATTATATTCAGAGGCAAACCTGCCCCCTCTTCCCCTCTGGGGGTCTCAGTGTCCAGGGTTACACAAAACAGAACAAAGTGATTCTTGAGGAAAGAAGGGAAGAAAATCTGTAATATGTGAATTGCCAAAAATGCAGCCTTGGAGGCACTGAAATAATTTCTAACTTCAGTTACATTTTGACTACTGAATGTAACTAAACACACACATAAGAGTTAAAATTGCCACCTCTGTGCAATGCTGAATTTTCACATGGCAACTTTTCTACCTTTTTTCTGGTGTACCATTATAATGGAACCAATATCTTGGGGGAAAAATAACCCCCTCAACCAAAACTCCCTAGCTCAAATCCCATGCTCCCAGTAAAACATGTCACACAGACAAAGTAGACCTCTTTCATTTCTTTGAGCCATCCAAGACTTTGGAGTGTGCCTGTGAGGACCTGGGACAGTTGGTATGGCCACACATGCACCAGCTCTTTGGAAAAAAGCATTCACTAGTGAAATTGTGAGAGATCCAGGAAACAAACCTTCCTCCTCACACCCCATCCCTCCACACAAATCATCCAGTACCTTATGGCAGAGGTGCCGCAGCTTCTGGCTCACTCCAGGTAGTTCTTGCTGTCAGTAGGGTTCTGCATTGTTCCATGGGGATCTCTATGGGTCTCCTTCCCTAATTTGGACCAAAGGAAGCAACAGAGATGAGTCCAGCTGTGTTACACAAAATAACAGGCACAGAAGGATTAGGGTTGTAAGGGAATGCAGGGGGTCATCTGGTCCAACCTCCCTGCTCAAGCAGGGTCATCCCAGAACACATGGCTCAGGAATGCATCCACATGGTTTTTGAACATCTCCAATAAGGGAGACTCCACCACCTCTCTGTGCAATCTGTTCATATGGTAAAGAAGTTCTTCCTCATATTCAGGTGGACTTCTTGTGCATCAATTTCTGTCCTTAGCCTCTTGTCCTATTGCTTGGCACCACTAAGGAGAGCCTTGGCTCCATCCTCTGACACCCTTCCTTCAGATACTTAGAGACATTGATGAGGGCCCCTCTCAGTCATCTCTTCTGGAGGCTGAACAGGCCCAGCTCCCTCAGCCTTTCCTCGTGGCAGAGATGCTCCAGTCCCTTAATCATCTTTGTCACCCTCTGCTGGAGCAGGATGTCTGTCCATGTCTTTGTTGTACTGAGGAGCCCACAACCGGACGCAGCACTCCGGATGTGCCTCAGCAGGACTGAGCAGAGGGGCAGGATCATCCCCCTCAACCTGCTGTCAATAGCCTTCCTAAGGCCCTCAGGGACACCATTGGCCTTGGTGGCACAAGGGCACCTTGTTGTCCATCGGGACCCCCCAGGTCCTTCTCCACAGAGCTGCTTTCCAGCAGGTTGGCACCCAGTGGGTACTGGTGCCTGGGCTTGCCCATCACGTGTGCCTTTCAACTCTTTACAGCAGAAAGCACTACTAGAACCTCTTATGCCAGAAGGAAAACTTAAAAATCCCTATAGTTCTACTACTGTCGAAAAGCTAAAAATCTGCACTTATCTTTTTACCATTTGGAATTTACATCTATTTTCTCCTTCATACTGGAGCTATTTTCCCTTTATAGGGTTAGGTTAAGCTCTGGGCACACACTCCAGCTTCTGCTTTGGATAAAAGCTACAGGCAGCTACATTCACACCTCTCATTTTAAAATGAGATTCTTCATGCAGGGAGACAACACTACATGTTTTAATTTTTAGGGTGCATAATCTAGGAACATTGTTGTAACCACCTTTTGATTGCAACTGAGCTAAAGGACACATGTAAGAACACAAATAATGCCTAACCAGCTTTATTTTATTATCAGCCATAATGAGTAGCAACCCATTAATTTTAAAAGTCAAGGTATACACTGTAAAGTTAATGAGAACTCAGAGTCAATTAAAATAACAACAATTAGGGCATTTTATTGATTTTTCAGCTTTCTTTTATCTGTAGTAATTTTGTGGCACACACCACACTGATCACAAGATGATCAGTGAGTTAATGTTTCAATGCAGATGCTAATTTCCACTTAAAAACTGTTTTGCTTTACTATGATTGAGCAAAACACGCTGCCTTAAAAAATTCTGGTTTACTATCACATATGTAATCTATGCCATTTATTCAATTTTGTAAAGCTTAAACCCGTTTTTCAACTTTAATATGTCTTAAAAGTTGGGTTTAGAGAGTCTGGGATAGGTAGAAGAAGAGAATAGTCTTACCCACCCTGTATTTTGTATCCGCTAATTCAAGGATCTCTTCTAGAGAACAACTTTTTTTTTCCTCTAAATTTATTTCCAACTACTTTTGTTTTCCTTGAGGGACCTTTGAAACACTATATTGCTACTTTTCATGTTTTTTATTTGCCCTCTGGAACAATAAAGGCTCAAAGGTTCATAAATATGCATTCTGTAAATGTATTATGCTGACAAAGTGTTGCTCAGATAGCTGCTCTTGCCTTTAGGGAATGAATAAGTTTACAGCATGCTTAAACAACAGTGTAAGGGGAAAGAGAGAGAGGGAGAGCTGTGTCAGCGTGTGGGCTGAGAATGGAACAAAAGAGTTACCCTGAATGCACAGAGAAAACAGAAAATAAAGTTTAAGACACCACAACTAGTACCTTGCAATAAGCAGGGGTGGGGATTTGAGGGTGTTACTCACCAAGGATGTGCTTGAGAGGGCAGCATACCTTGTTTTCCAGGAAGGCTATGCAGCTGAGATTTCATGAATCCAACTTTATTTGCTAATTTTGGCACATGCACCAGGATAACCCCTTTGTTCTTCCCAAAACACTCAGTTCCTGGCAGGGTCCTTGTCCTGGTTAATTTTCATCCCATCAGACACAGATCTACTTCTGCTTCAGTCATCTCTGCCTTGCTGGAAGCTTAGGGCTGATGTTTTTCAACTCATACACTTTAAGCAAAAAGAAAATACTTAGCAATTAAAAATACCATTTAAACTCATACCTTCAAATTGGCTTATTAATGAATGTTGATGTGACAGTACGTTTTGACAGATAAGTCTCCAGACCAGGGCACTGGTTTTTTGGCAGTGGGGGTCTACAAGTGGCTTCTGTAAAAAGCTGCTGGAATTCTCTGCCATGTCCAAAAGAGCCAATGCCAGCCAGCTTCAGGAAGGACCCACTGCTGGCCAAGACTGAGTCCAGCAGTGATGGTGGCAGCACCTTTGGAATAACATTTTATGAGGAAGAGGAGGAAGAACTTCAAAATAGGAAATTCAGCCAGAAAGAAAAGTGAGAGTAAGAGAAAGCAGCAGCACTGCTGACACCAAGGTCCGTGAGGAAGGAGCAGGAGGAGGTGCTCCAGGCACCGGAGCAGAGATTCCTGCAGCCCATGGTACAAACCATGGTGAGGGAGCTTTGCCCTTACAACCCACAGGGTCCATGAGGGAGCAGAGATCCACCTGCAGCCCAGGGAGAGGACACACATCACAAATACAGACATGTCACATGTTTCATTGCACATGAAACTGCAATAAACCTGGAGACTGGAGTGTTGCACAGGGATGCTTCTTGCCTTCTGAGGTGGCAATGCAGAGCCAATCCAGCTCAACCTCCTCCCATTCCCACCCGGAATGGTACGTATATACAAACATGTTCTGTCTCTACTCTTCACAGGATAACTTCTCCAAAACCTTGTATCTGTACTTAGAGCTAAAAAAACATCCAGTGCTGTGAGACTACAGATGTTCTCTTAGATCTACAAATTTTAAATCCCTGGCATTTGTATTGTTAAAATCCAAAGGGATAATGTGGCCAACCAGTTGCTACCTCCAATTTAATAATCTTTGAACTACTGGCTTAATGGCTCCTAGGCACATATATTTTCCTACTCCATGCTCTAGGCTTGTGTCTGGTTCTTTCTGGTGAGTGTCATGGGATCACTTATCTTGTATAACAATTCAGGCTACTAAAATTATTGTTACCAGAGACTGTCCTAAGATGCAAATAAAAGTTAAAGGATGTTCCTTTAACCATGTAAACAATTAACAACGCTTGCAAAAGTAAAATATCGACCAACTATTACACCTTTTTCAAATAATCTCTGGCATGTTGTATTATACTATTCCCAAAATAACACCCCTCTAACTTGAAGCCAAGTTAAAAATCTAAAAAAAAAAATAGTTTCTAATATCACGTTGTTCAGGCAAGTCTTAGCAAATATAACCATCAAGCTATGTCTCATCAAAACTTCTCCAAATGCTGCAAAGAAAGCATTGCAAAATATATTTCCTGATAGCAGACTCTCAAGATAGACAAGTCTCCTTTGCTGTCTGGTGCTCAGTGAAACCCCAGACACTGCTTAGGGCAAGTTTGGGTGTTTGAGAACAGTGTCTTCATTTAGTACTTTCATTATCCCTGACGCTTATCCACTGGGGAGAGCCTGAATTCAGTCCACGTCACAGTTCCCAGACTGGAGTGAATGATGCACATCCACCTCAAAGCCTGGAAAGGTACCTGTGCTAGACACAAAGGAGTTAAAGGGAGTAGCCAAGGCTGTCTGGAAGGTTTGCCCTGTGAATGAGGATGGAGAGGTAGTCAAATAGTCACCTTCTCTTGTGAAGATATGAACTGATGTTCCGACTTGCCCCCTCTTGCACAAAGCTTTCCAGGAGAAGCAGCAGGGGTCTAACAGCCTATGAAACCTCAGCCTTATCCTGAAACTCTCTCTGACAGGAGTGTAAACTTTCAAACAGAAAATATAATTATTTAATGAGTAGTCTCTTCTTATAACTCCACTGCAGGGTGACACAGCTCTGGCCATAGGCAAACAGATCTCAAATCCTGAGGTTTTTTCCCTAATCTGCATCTCGGGCCAATACGTTGTACCACTGCCACTTCTACCAACCCAATTTTGCTTTGCTGAGAAGCACTTCATCTGTTTGATCATGTATTTATTTCCATATTGCTTAATCTTTCAGAGTTAAAATGATCAAAATTGTCATCTTTGATGCACACTATATTCCTACATCTAAAATTGAAATATTTGCCCAGTTACTCCTCAACTCAATTCAGGCACTGACTCCAGATTTAATGTAAAATAAACTCACAAAAGCCTACTTACAGAACACAGAATAAAAAAAGGATTTTCTTTGCTTAAAAGTAGAGCAATCTCTTCCAACAGTGCAGGATCAGTAAGTTTTCTTAAAAGTTCATCTCAAAATAATTAAGAGATTAACTTGCAAAAAAGGAGCAGTACATTCCAGGAATAAATCTGGGGCAAAAGCGATTAAAAACTCCCAGTAAATATATTGGTATTAAGGATAAGAGAGCTTCAATCTCTGTTTTCAGAGCAAATCTCAATACCCATTCAACTGGCAAATGAACTGAGTACCTCCCAAACCTATGCAAAACCTGACTCTGAGCTAAAAGCAGCTGCTCTGTGGATAGGATGTCATACAGATGTACCACAGCAACACCGGGGGCTTCCTCCTGTGAGCCCTGAGCTGTGGCACACATTTACCCCGAGCTCTTATCGCACCACACATCTAAAATAGCTGAGCCTCTATGGCATGACTGCATGCCATTTATTCCCCTCAAATGGCACTGACTGCAAATGAGGGAATGAAGTTAAAATTGTTGGCCACCTCTGGATAAGTAAAACAAAATTTTCCTGGTATGGACCAGGCTAGATTTTAAACTGAAATCGTAAGCAAAAACTCTTTGAAAATTAATTGAAATGAGGGAAAGGGGGATACAGCAATCCAGTTGCCAGCCAGGCTGTTCAGTGTGCAAGCATTCATTGGCAGAAGAAAGGTGAAAGTCCTAAAATGAAGAGGGGAGGAAAAAAAAATAGGCTCCTGTGCTATTCAAGACAGACACAGACACACTGTGAGGGTTCCCAACAGAAAGATAACAGATGAAGACAGGGGATACAGATGCACACATGTTCTGCATCTCTCCCATAGATCTAGTTTAATAAAGCACAAATGATGATCATTTTTTTCTTTTCCTTTTTTTTTATCTATTATTAGGTTTTTCAAGTGTGTAAGTGTGTCTTAATCAAAAGAACAGTTCCATACAGCTCTTGACATTAAAGGAGAGCATTTCCAAAGCTATTACTGTATCAAAGTAATATTCAGTGCAGAATCTAAGGTGAACCATTGGAATAATCCTTCTGGGATAGAGATGAAAAAAATGCTGCATTCAATATTGCCCAGAAGTATCCATAGCAATCTATCAAAAAAGACATAAAAATATTGGGCCACGCTTACTGGATGCATGTACTCACCACTACTATTATTTTCCTCCATTTTCCCTTTGTCTGGTTAGCTACTAATCTTAGCTTTGTCTGAAAGTTCCTGCTGTACATATGAAAGTACCAGAGCTGATTAGTGAGTCACAGGAGGAAATGACCTCTGATGTGCTTCAAATCCATACACCTTTTATGTAGTTGAATCATATTATGAAAAAAAGTGTTACAGCAAAAATAGCAGCATTGTAGCAGCACTAAGATGAGACTGCTGGACATGAGCAATCCTTTTCATGTGCCCTTAATAGATTTTCACTGTGCTGAAGTCAGTTATTAGCTACTTTTCTTCTGCTTATTCCAGACCTATTTAATAGTAAACTATATTTAACTACAGCAGTTTAGTTGGATAATCCATTTCAATAAAAGATTTGGTAATCCAACCAACCATCAACTTAACTATAGGCACTGTACAATACCTAGATTTCTCCTTTCATTTATGTGAGTGAAGCACCAGTTTACTTGCAGAAGAGATGGGCAGCCTGGTCACAGCTGTGGTCAAGTGAACTGAGTGGGCAGGGGAAGAGAGAAGGTACCAAACACAAAAAAGCTGTTCCATCTGACCCCAGGAGTTAACTTGCTCCTCGAACCTACATCTGGTAGCATTTTCATCTTCAGCAAACTTGTAGAACCTTATGGTACTTTAGACAGTAGGAGTTCCTTTCCAAAAGAAATTTTAACAGTACAAAGAGACAACAAACTCCCTTTCTTACTGAGCCACAGCACTTTCTAATTCTCAACTCACAGCCTACTTCAAGAACACTTTAAAAGTTCTCCATTTGCATATAGTTTTTTGAAAGTAGGTTTAGCACTAATTTTCAGTAGGTGTAATATCCACATATGGAAAGCTTGTCTCTTAGATATCCTCATCATACAGGAACAAATGTGGGTAGATATATTTTTCTCCTTAACTGCTTAATAAGGCCAGTATGGGAACCAGAGGAAACTCCATTGCTACCAACACACATCTAAAATGAATATCCACAGAGGAAGAGTGGCATGTTTGTGAAGCCATGGTTCCCACTTTTCAATACCCACCTGGCAGTGCCAAGGGCCTGTAGAGAGGAAGGAACAGCTTCCCACCCCCTTGGAAAGTGGCATGGATGTCTGCCTGCTGCTACAGCAGAGGTTGGCAGCCGACGGTGTGGGATGCTCTGCCCTCCAGTGCCTGCAAACAGGACCAAGGAAATTAAGCTACTTTGAGGCTACCATGTCCTAATTCCTTCTTCCATAACAGCACTGCTACAGCTACATTGGAAACTGAATTTGGGGTTAAATGGAGCCAGCAAAGACTTGTAGTTTATTCTTAAATGAGTTTTAAAGAAACTCCACCACTGCCAATACACAAGCACCATCGAGAGTCACCCAGCCACAAAGACCGTTGTAGAAACTGTTTCCAACCAAGTTTCACTTACAAGACAAATGAAAAAAAATCCCTTTAAAAGGGTTTCTTTCTTACAAATATGTGTATTGCTGCATGATGGCTGTCCTCAACATGGGGAATTAACACGTGCTCCTTCTGGGAAAGATTATTTTAAAAAGGCAAAGTATGTGATTAGGTGAGGATGCCTTGGTGACTATTAAGTAGTTGGAGTGGCAGTGCACACTGCATTTGCCACTCTCTCTAAATTGACACCACTCCAAAGCATAAAACAATCCCATGATCATAAGAAAAACGTGAGCCAAACCTGCTGTGACCCAAGATGCAACACTTTTGCCTCAGTCTATGAGCCAGCATGTAATAAACAGGAAACCTGGAATAAATACAAGGCTTTGCATAAGTACTACTGCAATTAAAATAGGGTTTAAGTACTCGCAATTAAGAATAATCAAGATTTCAGAAAACTGAGAGGAACTCCAAAAATTCATTTACCAAAAGGAAACAAAGAGCAACATGTATGAGGAAACATATTTTTCACTGTGGTGAAACACAAAATAATGCATTATAGAAAAAATAATGCAAAGTGTAATTTTTTCCCTTCCAAATTGAGTTTGTTGCAAAATTTATTATAAATCAGCTGTAGGTGTAGACAACTGCAGACAGATCTTAAAAATAACACTCTCCTACACCAGATAAAGTTCCAAAATAAAGGAGCCAGACTGCAGTTTTAGCAATGCAGATGCAATCTGAAAAACACCGATCCTGAACAACTTCAAGAGCCAGATTTAGTGTACTTAATCCTAAAGCGGGGCGGTCACGAGAAAAAGTTAACACATCAACTTTTGGAGCAGCCTTTGTAAAGCTCGGTCAAAACCACCCTTGGGAAGTTTATACCTTTACTACACAAAGTAAACTTCCGAACTGGGTCCTTTTTCTCAACATCCTCACTGTCTTTTCCTTCATCTGTGTTAAGGAACCTTCCCAGTCAGATCATTCAGGAGCACTCTGGCAGCCACATTCCCAGCGCCAGACACTTTCACCGCTGGCACCGAAGCCCCTTCACAGCGGCGGCTCCAGGGTCTCCTGCTTGACTCCCTGCACATCCCACTCGCACAGTCGGAGCTGGACTCCCTCACCGCTTGGATCCCAGGTTTCCCATGGGACTGGTTCCACAGAGCCATTTATCCACGGCGCAGTAACACACCAACAGCCCGAGCCGGTGCTCCGAGGAGGGACCCCCAGCCAAGGGCCCCCTGGGCTTTTACCCCCTCACCGGCCGAGCGCGGGAAAGCCTCGCCCTCCCTGCAGGTCCCCGTGTCCGAGTGCCCCGAGCTCACCTGGGGCGGCACCGCCCTGCGGGCCCTTCCTCACGCCAAGGGCCGGCACTTCCCACCCAGAGCTCAGTGTGCGCCCCGCACCGCAGCTGCACCGAGCTGCCAGCGCCCAAAGGATTCCTCAGCACCCGGGACAGGTCAGCAACCTGTCAGAGGACACGCAGCTGAGGAAGAGCTCTCTCTGAGGAGAGCTTTCCCAGTGAGCTAAA
>WEIV01023740.1:0-16159 GCA_013390005.1 Calyptomena viridis
CAGGGGTGCCCTGCAGCCCCACTGGTGCCCAGCAGGGCATGGACAGGGAGCTCAGGGAAACTGCCCTAACAGAGCCCTGTGGGGCTTTGCCACAGCTCAGCACCAGTGAGAGACCCCAAGGCTGGAACACAGGAGGGCAGGGAACTGCAGCTGGGGCAAACAGAGTTTTTGCAACATCTGCATCACATTTCCAAGATAAATACACTGCTGAGTACTAACGATGTTCTTAAATATTGTCTCGTTCACACTGAAAACCTTTTTCTCTTGTTGACAAGAGTGGTTTTCTCCTTCGTACATTAAATCATTCCATGAAGTATTTTTAGGTGTTTTCTTATATTTAAATCTTCAGTGTCCTGATTGCTTCTATGGAATTTCCAGATTTAATCTCTGCAAAATACAGTTGCCTGGCAGTTCTTTTTCTAGCTGCTACCTTTTCCTGAAATGCTCTGGACTTCCTGCATAATCTGTTGTCTCAACATCTGTACAAAGCTCTCCCTTCTATAAACATATTTCATTCTGCTTTACTAAAGCTGAATGTACTGATATGAGTTAAAAAAAAAGATAAATTCTTTGTCATATTCTTCAGCTCAAATAATGAAATGCTGTCTTGAAACTATTAGAAAGGAGATAATATTGGTTTTATTAGATTATGAAACTGCAAGTTATGAGAGAGAGATGCAGATAAGTCAGTCTTCTCAGAAATCTGAACTGCTAATCAGTTAAAGGTGTTACTCCAGGGGGCTGACCATGGGCAACAGCAATGAGTCAAACAATATCTTTATCACACTGGCATTTTGGCAGGTCCATATTAATTAAAGAATAATACAGCAGAAAGTCAAGGTGTGCTTTTACCATGCTTAATGATCATCTCTGGAAGGCACTTAAGCAGCAATTTATTCATGATCTAAACAAGCAGATATTACTGCATGGGTGTGTTTGTATGGAAGTACAGAGTTACTTACAGGCAGTCAGGAACAGGACGATTTCCTATGTTAATGACATGTTAATGACATGTTAATGACACACTCCTTTGTCTCTGGTGCCAGAATGAGAGGTGTGCTGGGAGGTGGTGAGCAAAGACTGAGCAGTGCCCCAGAGGTGGGTGGGCACAGCCCCTGGTGTGAGCCCAGCTCTGAGCTGAGCCCAGCTCTGAGCTGAGCCCTGGCCCCCACCCAGGAGGTGGTTGGTAACTTGGATTTCCTTGCAGAGCCCACGAGTAAAAGTTCAGACCCAAACTGCACCTGAGTTCAGTCTGCCTCCCTAAAAGTATCTGCTCCCTTCTGCTAAGGATCAGCAGTTGTTTAACCCTTCTGTGGTACTTGTTTAATAAAATCAGCAACTTCAGAATGGCCTGTAAGGTTCTCCCTGAAGGATTGACTTCACTGCTAATTGGGCTGTTCTCTGTTCAAGTGGACATTGCAAGGAGACCCTTTTCCTGCTCTGCCACTGTAGGTGCCAGTCACAGCCCCCTGTGGAATAACTGGGAAACACTGACCATGGAGTCTTCCTTACAATGACAAATTATTAGAACAGCAATGTTGGTCAAATTAATTTGAAAGCAGAATTTATTGTTATTTAAATAGTGATAAGAAAAGGTGCTCTGAAAATATTTTCTCATATCTGTTTCTTCTGATTTCTTGTAAGGGCTTTCTAATTAATTTGGTGTGACTTCATTAACACAACATTTCAAGAAGGTAGTACAATGTATTTTCTTGATCATTAGTAGTAGATAAAAATAGTAAACATGTTTCTTTAATTGCAGCACTAAGATGAAGCAAAGTAATAAAAGAACCAACATATCACAAGGGAACAATGGGCAGTTGAGAAAGAAAAAAAATTAAAATTTAATACTCCAGGAAATAAAAAAGTTACACTTCCTTTGCATAAAAAGCTGTAATAACCTTGCCAACAATTACTTTGTGCAGTTCATGTGAGACTATCTGAGATTAAAAACCAATAGTGAGTAAACCTGTGTAAAAATTCTTGTCAAAAGCTGTTACCAATTTAATCATTCAAATAAAGAAGCAATTTTTACCAAGTTATAAACTGGAATTCCTAGGAGTTTTAGAAGACCATCCATATGCCATAACTTGAGACATTGTGTAATTTATTTTTATGGTTCTCAGTAAGTGCTGACTCTTTTTTTTCCAAATAAATCACTTAAAGGTCGTTTTTCTGTGAGGAGTACAGACTTTGGAAAGTATGCACTGAACTTCAGAGCACTGGGAACATGAGGGTGTCTCAGTGGGCCTGGCTGGGAAGGGTCTCCTTGGCTGTGCTGGAGCAGCCCTGCACTTTGAGGCACACATTCAGTGCTGTGCCCTCACAGCCCAGCCCCTGCAGTTGGGCTCACACGGGCCCTTCTCACAGCTCTGGTGAAGTGTGGAGCCCACACATCAGAACTGGGCTGGGCTGGTTGCATTACAGGATTTGAGGCTGTGCTTTGTCCTACTGAAACAGCTTGGAGTCACTTAAACACATAAATCCTACTATCACATTTCTTTTCTTACTGATCACACTTTCTGAAGTGCAGTGAAAACCCCAAACCCCACAACTTCACTTGCCTCCTCCACATAGTTCTGCATGATCATAAGGTGCACATGGGGCTGGAAGGGGAACCTCTGGGGCAATAATAGTAAAGTGTGACTTTCCTTTTCCATAAAAAGGGTGTAAAATACATGTGCTTTTTGTTTCCTCTGAGGCCATTTCCAGCCCTGGTGTCACTGCACCCTCTGTGCAATTGAGACTCTGACAGAGTTCCTGTCCTAAAGGAAAGTCAGATCCTGTCTAGGTTTTTAATTCATATCTCCTTATCCCATGCCTCTGGCAAAAGGACCTATTGAATTGAACCAAGAATATGTTCAAAGCACTTTTTTTTTTGTTGGTCTTTTCATTCTCCCCGAGGTTATTCCTGACTTCTCAGGTTTAGTGTGTTGGGAGGAGGCATCTCGTGTATCCCATTATCCCTCGCAGGTGGAACAGCTGGAACAGCTGGAACAGCTGGAACAGCTGGCAGGAGCAGTTCTGAGCAGGGATGGTCTCACCTGTACAAGCAGTCTTGGGCAGTAACTGCAGTTCCAACAAACCTTGGGAGAATGGGGGTTCAATAGGGACCTCAGAAAATGTGACAAAGGAGAAACTGCTCAAAAATCCCTTCAGGAACAGCTGTGATTCCTTATGGATGCTTTCTGAAAATGTATTAGAATTAACTGTAAACTGAGCAAGCAGCAAAGAAACTTGATGAACTGACTGCAACAAAACATCCAGTGATGAAAATCCCTACAGACTTCTGCTTGTTAGCACTGCAAGTAGTTCAGCTAAACAGAAAGAAATCAGAAGATAGACTTATCAACTGCAACCAAATGATTATAAACCAGAAAGAAAATGTGAGGAAGAGCTCTGAAAATTATGATTGACAGTGACAACACAGACCAGACAGCTTTTATTTTAGGCAACAGATTGTTGGGAACACACACTGTATATCAAAGTGAGGGACTTGAAACCTGCTACAGTCTGTACAGATGTTCTCACTCAGAAAGCAGCTAGAGGGAGCAGAACATAAAGAAGGCTTCAAAAAAAGGTTTGACTTGTCATTCTTGTTTTGACAAGTTTTTGTGTTAGTCTGTGGATTTCAGCAGCCCTGAAGTGACAGAGACCTGAAGGTGTACAAGCAAGCCCTTAAGGGGCACTGTACAATAGCTTAAATATTTTTTGTTGTTTTCATCTTAAATGCTTGGAGATTGAAGGAGGGCAGCAGAGACCAGGCCCTGCAGTGTAACTCTTGGGAGTGTGGAGCAGGGACGTGCCTGCAGTCAGCACAGAGCCCTGGCAGTGCAAAGCTCAGATCCAAGAGGTGATTTAGGAGTATCTGCTGTGGAGATTTTTTTATCATACAAAGCAAGACAGGATTACTGAGCTCAGGAGAGTTATTTGTGAATAACTTCAAGCTAAAGTGATTAAGGGCTTCAGCCACTAGTCTCAGAAAAAAAGGAACAGAGCATCAAAAACATCCTGCTTGTCATTGCTGCTGGCTTTTTGTTCCATGAGCAGGAGGTCTCTCTTGCTTTTGGTCCTTTGCCCTTGGGGATACTTTTAACAAAGCATCATACTTGAAAGAATTCCAAAATGTGTTTATTTGGGTTTTTTTTTCCTTTTCTTTGAACTACGAGGTTGAAGATAAATAAGGGAGTGTTTTGGTAAGTGTAAAAAATCCTTGTGATAACAAATAGACAAAGCACTTCCTAACGCTCAAGACTTACAACTTGCTTTTTACAAACACACCACAGTCCTTGATAACAAGAACTCCATCCAGCATTTTTTTAATGGAAAGCACTCCATTCACTTTTAAAAGATCATCTCCTTAAGAAATGTGAATTTCTTCAGCAAAATCTTTGAGATTTGTGTTTGGTTTGAGGTTTTGGTTAATTTTAAGCTGCTGCAGTATCTGCCAGAAAAAGCAAGCACTAACAAACATACTGAGTTCAAGTGTTGTGATGAGTGTGAATTGCTAAAAATCTCTGGCAAGCTGAGATTTGCATGGAGGAAGTTTGGGCTCCTGTACAGATGAGCTGCTCTTACACAATTTNACTTCACTTGCCTCCTCCACATAGTTCTGCATGATCATAAGGTGCACATGGGGCTGGAAGGGGAACCTCTGGGGCAATAATAGTAAAGTGTGACTTTCCTTTTCCATAAAAAGGGTGTAAAATACATGTGCTTTTTGTTTCCTCTGAGGCCATTTCCAGCCCTGGTGTCACTGCACCCTCTGTGCAATTGAGACTCTGACAGAGTTCCTGTCCTAAAGGAAAGTCAGATCCTGTCTAGGTTTTTAATTCATATCTCCTTATCCCATGCCTCTGGCAAAAGGACCTATTGAATTGAACCAAGAATATGTTCAAAGCACTTTTTTTTTTGTTGGTCTTTTCATTCTCCCCGAGGTTATTCCTGACTTCTCAGGTTTAGTGTGTTGGGAGGAGGCATCTCGTGTATCCCATTATCCCTCGCAGGTGGAACAGCTGGAACAGCTGGAACAGCTGGAACAGCTGGCAGGAGCAGTTCTGAGCAGGGATGGTCTCACCTGTACAAGCAGTCTTGGGCAGTAACTGCAGTTCCAACAAACCTTGGGAGAATGGGGGTTCAATAGGGACCTCAGAAAATGTGACAAAGGAGAAACTGCTCAAAAATCCCTTCAGGAACAGCTGTGATTCCTTATGGATGCTTTCTGAAAATGTATTAGAATTAACTGTAAACTGAGCAAGCAGCAAAGAAACTTGATGAACTGACTGCAACAAAACATCCAGTGATGAAAATCCCTACAGACTTCTGCTTGTTAGCACTGCAAGTAGTTCAGCTAAACAGAAAGAAATCAGAAGATAGACTTATCAACTGCAACCAAATGATTATAAACCAGAAAGAAAATGTGAGGAAGAGCTCTGAAAATTATGATTGACAGTGACAACACAGACCAGACAGCTTTTATTTTAGGCAACAGATTGTTGGGAACACACACTGTATATCAAAGTGAGGGACTTGAAACCTGCTACAGTCTGTACAGATGTTCTCACTCAGAAAGCAGCTAGAGGGAGCAGAACATAAAGAAGGCTTCAAAAAAAGGTTTGACTTGTCATTCTTGTTTTGACAAGTTTTTGTGTTAGTCTGTGGATTTCAGCAGCCCTGAAGTGACAGAGACCTGAAGGTGTACAAGCAAGCCCTTAAGGGGCACTGTACAATAGCTTAAATATTTTTTGTTGTTTTCATCTTAAATGCTTGGAGATTGAAGGAGGGCAGCAGAGACCAGGCCCTGCAGTGTAACTCTTGGGAGTGTGGAGCAGGGACGTGCCTGCAGTCAGCACAGAGCCCTGGCAGTGCAAAGCTCAGATCCAAGAGGTGATTTAGGAGTATCTGCTGTGGAGATTTTTTTATCATACAAAGCAAGACAGGATTACTGAGCTCAGGAGAGTTATTTGTGAATAACTTCAAGCTAAAGTGATTAAGGGCTTCAGCCACTAGTCTCAGAAAAAAAGGAACAGAGCATCAAAAACATCCTGCTTGTCATTGCTGCTGGCTTTTTGTTCCATGAGCAGGAGGTCTCTCTTGCTTTTGGTCCTTTGCCCTTGGGGATACTTTTAACAAAGCATCATACTTGAAAGAATTCCAAAATGTGTTTATTTGGGTTTTTTTTTCCTTTTCTTTGAACTACGAGGTTGAAGATAAATAAGGGAGTGTTTTGGTAAGTGTAAAAAATCCTTGTGATAACAAATAGACAAAGCACTTCCTAACGCTCAAGACTTACAACTTGCTTTTTACAAACACACCACAGTCCTTGATAACAAGAACTCCATCCAGCATTTTTTTAATGGAAAGCACTCCATTCACTTTTAAAAGATCATCTCCTTAAGAAATGTGAATTTCTTCAGCAAAATCTTTGAGATTTGTGTTTGGTTTGAGGTTTTGGTTAATTTTAAGCTGCTGCAGTATCTGCCAGAAAAAGCAAGCACTAACAAACATACTGAGTTCAAGTGTTGTGATGAGTGTGAATTGCTAAAAATCTCTGGCAAGCTGAGATTTGCATGGAGGAAGTTTGGGCTCCTGTACAGATGAGCTGCTCTTACACAATTTTACAGTATGAGATGAACAAAGAGATACCACAAAGTCACAGGCCACCAACCCAGGTCTGACTTCCAGGCATTTCAGCTCCTAGTAAGAGATTTGGATCTGCACATGGTGTGTCTATCCCTGACTTCATTTCCCAAAGTACTCTGAGTGCCCTGACACCCCCATTGCAGGAATCACACCCATGTATATAAATCTGTATAAAACTACTGATAAACATGTGCAAATGATGACATGAGTGATGAAGGCTGTGTCACAGAAGTGTCCCTGGGGTGGCTGGGACACTGGGGGCAGCCCAGGAGGTACAACCTGCTACTGCAGTGTCTCCTGGTAGAATTCCAGAAGGGATGAGGAACCTACANGCAGGAGCAGTTCTGAGCAGGGATGGTCTCACCTGTACAAGCAGTCTTGGGCAGTAACTGCAGTTCCAACAAACCTTGGGAGAATGGGGGTTCAATAGGGACCTCAGAAAATGTGACAAAGGAGAAACTGCTCAAAAATCCCTTCAGGAACAGCTGTGATTCCTTATGGATGCTTTCTGAAAATGTATTAGAATTAACTGTAAACTGAGCAAGCAGCAAAGAAACTTGATGAACTGACTGCAACAAAACATCCAGTGATGAAAATCCCTACAGACTTCTGCTTGTTAGCACTGCAAGTAGTTCAGCTAAACAGAAAGAAATCAGAAGATAGACTTATCAACTGCAACCAAATGATTATAAACCAGAAAGAAAATGTGAGGAAGAGCTCTGAAAATTATGATTGACAGTGACAACACAGACCAGACAGCTTTTATTTTAGGCAACAGATTGTTGGGAACACACACTGTATATCAAAGTGAGGGACTTGAAACCTGCTACAGTCTGTACAGATGTTCTCACTCAGAAAGCAGCTAGAGGGAGCAGAACATAAAGAAGGCTTCAAAAAAAGGTTTGACTTGTCATTCTTGTTTTGACAAGTTTTTGTGTTAGTCTGTGGATTTCAGCAGCCCTGAAGTGACAGAGACCTGAAGGTGTACAAGCAAGCCCTTAAGGGGCACTGTACAATAGCTTAAATATTTTTTGTTGTTTTCATCTTAAATGCTTGGAGATTGAAGGAGGGCAGCAGAGACCAGGCCCTGCAGTGTAACTCTTGGGAGTGTGGAGCAGGGACGTGCCTGCAGTCAGCACAGAGCCCTGGCAGTGCAAAGCTCAGATCCAAGAGGTGATTTAGGAGTATCTGCTGTGGAGATTTTTTTATCATACAAAGCAAGACAGGATTACTGAGCTCAGGAGAGTTATTTGTGAATAACTTCAAGCTAAAGTGATTAAGGGCTTCAGCCACTAGTCTCAGAAAAAAAGGAACAGAGCATCAAAAACATCCTGCTTGTCATTGCTGCTGGCTTTTTGTTCCATGAGCAGGAGGTCTCTCTTGCTTTTGGTCCTTTGCCCTTGGGGATACTTTTAACAAAGCATCATACTTGAAAGAATTCCAAAATGTGTTTATTTGGGTTTTTTTTTCCTTTTCTTTGAACTACGAGGTTGAAGATAAATAAGGGAGTGTTTTGGTAAGTGTAAAAAATCCTTGTGATAACAAATAGACAAAGCACTTCCTAACGCTCAAGACTTACAACTTGCTTTTTACAAACACACCACAGTCCTTGATAACAAGAACTCCATCCAGCATTTTTTTAATGGAAAGCACTCCATTCACTTTTAAAAGATCATCTCCTTAAGAAATGTGAATTTCTTCAGCAAAATCTTTGAGATTTGTGTTTGGTTTGAGGTTTTGGTTAATTTTAAGCTGCTGCAGTATCTGCCAGAAAAAGCAAGCACTAACAAACATACTGAGTTCAAGTGTTGTGATGAGTGTGAATTGCTAAAAATCTCTGGCAAGCTGAGATTTGCATGGAGGAAGTTTGGGCTCCTGTACAGATGAGCTGCTCTTACACAATTTTACAGTATGAGATGAACAAAGAGATACCACAAAGTCACAGGCCACCAACCCGGGTCTGACTTCCAGGCATTTCAGCTCCTAGTAAGAGATTTGGATCTGCACATGGTGTGTCTATCCCTGACTTCATTTCCCAAAGTACTCTGAGTGCCCTGACACCCCCATTGCAGGAATCACACCCATGTATATAAATCTGTGTAAAACTACTGATAAACATGTGCAAATGATGACATGAGTGATGAAGGCTGTGTCACAGAAGTGTCCCTGGGGTGGCTGGGACACTGGGGGCAGCCCAGGAGGTACAACCTGCTACTGCAGTGTCTCCTGGTAGAATTCCAGAAGGGATGAGGAACCTACATGTTCTAACCATGGAGGTCTAACCACATACAGAATTTACAGGCCTTAAGTACATCTGTACAATTGAGACAGTGAAGAATTGGAATGAGAAGCACCAAAACTCTCTCTTGTTGAGCCCAGACAAAAGATAGTTTTAAAAAAGATTTTTATTTCTGCTTTTAAATAGTTTGACAAAACCCATCCATTGGTACTCGGCGTCCAGTTGTAAACAGTTACAACACATTTACTGCTGTGCATTGATTTTGGACATGAACTCTTTGCAGTAACAATGCCCAGGTCAGGCTGAAATGTGCTGTACAAGGAAAGCAAAGCTGTACCCGAGCAGGATCTCCCTGAGCTCCCACAGCCCGATGCTCCAGGGCTGGATCCTCTTCAGGGCAGCAGTTCAAAGGTGCAGGGAACTCCTCTCCCGAGGGGAAGTGTCACCACACATTTCTGGAGTACACAGCTGTAAACACACAGGAATGGTTTGTGCCACTTCACCTCCCACACTGCAGTAAGAACAAATAAAAAGGGCCAAAGCCCAAGGCCACAGACCAAAATTGTTCTGCAGGGATAATATCACAGTTCACAGAGACTACTGATTGCCAGCATTTAAAATTAGTGTTGGTCAGCAGCAGGTAGCAGAACCCATTTTCAAGAAGTTCACACAACACTCACTTCAAGTGATGAGTCAGGCACTAAGCACAGATTTGCCTGCTTTTAAGGACAAAAGCCAACATTACATCTAAGCATTATGCTTGATAATAGCTACAAATGACTACAAAGAGCAAATGAAATACTGATACTTTTGCAAGTTTGGGCTTTGCCCATTTTTGCTATCAGGTTTATACACATCTTCCAGGAAGGGTGAAGAAATGTGCACAACAGACCACAAATACATGGAGAAATAAAGTAGCTCTTTTTCAAGGCAGGTTGTCTTTCTGAAAGTCCCTCTGGCCATTTTCTAAAATGCTTTAGCTTTTAAATTTAATTGTTAACAATGAAATAACCATCTCTGGGTCTGAATCTTGTATCACCAATTCCAGAGAGAGTAATATAGTTGAGATTTTGGAATCCAATACAAGATTGATTTGAAAGGGTTTGCTTAGTCCAGGCTGGTAAAGGACAGCATTATTCCAGCACTTTGGATTCTTGTTTTCACACTGTCAGCAGACTGATATCTGTGACCTTGTATTGAAGTGTGTGAATTGATCAAAAACATCAGTATTTTCCTAGGCAACAACTGGTTTATTTTAAAGTTCTGTTGAAAGCAGCTCTTCTTTAAGAGGCTCTGGAGTCTAAGGAGGTTTTTCCCCCCAGTTATTGACTGTGCAGCACAGAAACAAGTGTCAGAACACATTCTGTGCACTCTTAGAAAAAAAAGTTTTGAAATATTCACATGACTCTACCCTTAATGTTTTGAAAATTTATACTGTTTAAATTCTGACCTTAATATATTTCATAAGCCCCATATTCACGCTGCAATTCCCACCTGACAGAGGTACCACAAATTCAAATTAAATATTGGGGTTTAATTAAAGCAGCTGTTTTGAAGGGCAAAAAAGCAGAAATATGTCACATTGTCACCTACTGCTGTGCCAGACACAGCCCTGGTCATACACCCTAATGGCAGAATATGTGCTCTTACATCTCTGCATGGTCTCTGTCCATTTATTAGGCATAATTTATTACAGGACACTGTTTCTGAGGTGGAACAAAATATCAGCATATGCTTATGCTGAGAAATTATAGGGAGGATAATATAAGACCAGGCCATAAAACCAAAAGGAGTAATGGGACAGTAATAATATGTATTAGGAGAGTAGATCCAGGCTGGCTTCTTCCAAAAACTAAATGTGTGTACCTGTAAGAAGGGAGGAGAAGAGGAGAAAGGAAACAACCTTTGGCAAAGTTTAAGAAAGTGCAGCCTTTACAGTCCTAAAAACAATAAAACCCCAACCACCAAAACCCCAACCACCAAAGGCCAAACAGCACATGCAGCCCCAGCTGAGGTGGGCAGGCAGGAGCACAGATTGCTGAGGGCTCAGCCACCACCTCCCCTGCCCTTGGGACTGACAGCACACAGGAAAGGTTGGCAGCAGCATTCCAGCATCACACTGTGTAAAACACTTGCTATCTACATGCAGAGCTCTGTGCACACACATTTAGAAGTATATTTTCTTTCCAAAGCAGTACACCATACAGTACATTTTCACTCAAGTGTAACTACTAGGCAATTCTCTAAATACTGAATATTTTCTTACTTAGTTTTCTAATGGCAGAAGTAGAACTCCTTGCTATGTAGTGCAGGAAGGATGTGGACACTGAGCAGTGAAATTTTACAAAGCTTGAGTTGTTTAGTAGAACCCTGACATTTTGCTTAGAAATCTCTCTTTCCAGAGCAAGATGAGAGGAAAACAGGGAAATAAGAAGGCAACTCCTGGTTCAGTATAAAGGTCCCTCAGCTCTACTAAGAATGTTATTTTTCTGTACTGTAAGCAAAAATCTGCAGGAAGAGAAGAGTGCCCTAAAGCACACAGGGCTGGATTTGTCAGGGCAGCAGAGGATGGATGGCAGCCTTCAGATCCCCTCTTCTCCTTCCAGGCAGGAAAGGCCATTTCAACATTGTCACCACCAGGCAGACAGGTCTGTTAGTGCAAGAACAGTGCTTTCAATCCATGGCCTCCCCAGGCTTAAAGTGCACTATGTTACATGAGAATTTCACATACCAAACTATGCTTTATTTGAATTTCAGAAGGAATGTCCAAGTTAAAGTGACCTTTTAGGTTTTAAGCAATAAAATCCAAGGCAAGGTACATAATCTATCTTAAAATGGATTAAATCCACTCACTTAAGATGTATTTTTTATATCTTAGGGTCAATATACATAAAATACACAACACAAATCCATCATTTCACTTGGCTGTATTGTATTTAAAGTCATCCTGTAATGAGTGATTAAAGGCCACATACTCAAAAGACTTGGCTTAAAATAGGACTGTGTTAGCTGTAACAGAACTCAACATTCTGAGATCCTTTCCTGCAGACTTCTCATCAGCAGAGGAAGCCCTTGGCACCCTGCTGTACACACATTTCAATTCTAATTCACTGCTGGTGTCTCATGGTTTGCTTCCTCCCCCCTTTAAAATCACCATGAATAGGTGCATTAACTAATGTATTAATTAAAAACTGGATTAGTGCTTTTATGCCTTTAGCCACTCCTCTTGCCAGTTAACCTGACAGTTCCCCCAAATGACAAACACCAGAGAACCTGCCAGGCCAAACCATCCAGCTGCAAACAAAGTCTCCAGGGACAACTGCAGGTCCAGCTGATCCTTGGAACACCCAGGCTTTGGGAGCAGGGCTGTGCTTGTGGGCAGCTCACCAAGAAAAGGCTCATCCCTTTTCCTGTGTGTCTGTGCCTGTGGAGCTGCCTGGAGAGGTTCAAAGGTCTCTTGAGAGGCCAGGCAGCTCAGGCAGGCCCTGCTCTCTGCTCTGGCACGAGGGGCTCAGGAGTGGGCACACACAGCTCACAGCAGCCACAGGCTCCTGGAGAAGTGCCTTGGGTGCTGCTGCTGTGGGCTTTCAGATGCACATCCCTGCAGGAAGCTGCCCATGTTAACACCACTGCAAGGCTCAGACTGCAGCACTGGACACGACACCTGAATGGCTTAATGAAGGAGGAGCTGTTGCTGTCCAAATAGTTACTTACAATAAATTATCCAATATTATTTGGGGGTTTTCAGTCACTTTGTGACTGGTAATGGTGTGGTCAAAAGTCTAAAACTTAAACAATCATTAAAATACACACGAGGGAAAAAGTTATTCTCCAAATTAAAATAAATGGCTTTTCATCTCTTCCAGCATCCAGAAGAAACAATCAGCCAATGGGGATAATAAGAACACAGCATATCATTTAACATGAAAAGTAATTCATCTTCATTTCAGCACTCAAATGAGATTAAAAAATTCCAACATTTCTCCCCATAACACTGATAACCAGCATCTCATCTCTGTAATCAAGGACTTCTCCACACAAGTCTGCCAACACTCCACTAAACCCTGCATTGGAAACTCTACTGGCCTTCCAGGTAAATTCAGTTCCAACTAAATGCAGCATCACTCTCTTTTCAAAGTGAGCCAAGACAACTGGCAAAAAGGATACTTGGTGTGGGGACCACTGGCATGGCTTCACTCCCCACCTTTAACTGAGTGAAGGAGAAGCTGGAAATGATCCTCCCAGCACACAGACACCTCCCTCTGAAGGTGAGGCACCAGAGCCACTCAACAGCAGCTCCTTTGTTGAGAATTCTGGATGCTGAGTTCAAACTTTGTCCTGCTGCACAATGAGTTCCTCCATCAAAATGCCAATGGGAGCCTATTCAAAACTTATTCACAAGCAGCTCTATGGATTCCAACATTCTTGCCCCATTTTTTGCCAAACCCATTGTCAAAAGCCTGTCCCAAAGCCAAAGTCAACAAGCCCAGAAATTATTACTGTGCTTCAGTGATAACAAGCACTTTCTCAAGGAAAGAAAACATTCTTTTAGAAAATCGTTTACAGTGTCTATTGTAGCACAACAAAGCTCAAGAGATGTTCAATTAGAGCAGGACCATCCTTGGAAAGGAGCACTGCTGAGGACTATGCTGTATTGAAGAGCACCCTCCCAACAGCTTCCAGTTCAAAGTGTTCTAAGGACTGATATATTAGTTACTGTTGCATTCAGAGCAGGAATTCCATTCTACAACAAACAGCTTCATTGCAAATGGCTGTAAATAGTAGCAGCCAGAATACTCTACTAATACAAACCCTAGAGAAAACAAAGGATCTGTGCTAATCAAACTGGGTTCTAGTTCAGTGTTAACAGCAGACCTGCAGAAGTCCCAAAGAGTCTGGAGATTATGAAGTTCCTTCCACACAGATGCAGATACTCTTTACCAAAAAAAAGTCCCTATTCTTCCAGCAGCCAGTTTTACTAGCAACTACACAAGTATAATTTTAACTTTAGCTATCTACCTCTCACTAAAACCTGAACTGTGACCTTGTCTCTAAGTTTCAGTTAATATTAAAAATAGCAGTCATTAAAATCTCAGTACTTTTTTACCCTCACTACTGCACACCAGAGACCTGCCAGTGCAAAAGCTAGCACAGAAATCACCAGCTGTAGGATGTGGAAATTATTAGCCACATATTGTATATTCAGAAGCATTTGCTCATATCCAAGTGTTTGCTCTGAAGATACAAGGTTTAAGTAACACAGAAAAAACCATGGTTTGTGGTTCTTCACGAGTCCCAAAGCATAAGGATTGTTGAGGGAGGCAGCTGGAATAGAACAGGGATCAGGATGAACACTGAGCTCCAACACATTACAAAATGCAAGTTGCAATTCATTCTCTTTGCTACTGCTCATTTCTAGTTCCAGAAAATGCCAGTTTTTCTTATACTGCAGATTTCCCAGCCAGAATTGTGCAAAACGTACAAAGTTGTCCAGGGGACAGTGTGAGCTGAAGTCTCCAGAAATGCCACAAGCTTTCTCCAGCCAGGCTGTTACTGGAATACCATCAATGCAGTGAGAGACCACATCAGGACTGTCTTTCCCAGAAGAAAAATCCAGATGAAATGAATCCTTCCAAGGAGCAGCTGCACTTGAGTTTGTCCCTGCTGATTCACTGGAACTCAGAGGCATTTCCTTGCCAACAGAAGGCAGAGGTATAGTATTAAAGAGAGAACAATTCCTTGTGTTAAATAATTCTTGTAAACTGCTCCTGTGATTCTGAGAGCTGTCCAACATGGAATGCACGTGTGTCAGGTGAGCTGCTGCCTTGTGATGATGTGGGCCATTGTCACCCCCTGGGTTCTGGGTTAAATCTGCTTTCTTCATAGTCCTGGAGCCCCTGGAGCTTCCCAGCAGGCTGCACTGGAGGAGTGGGAGAAACTCAGCTGCAGCACACAGTGCAAGCAGCACTCTCAGTGGATCTCAATATGGACCTAGAGAGAAAGAAGGCAGCAAGTTATTACACTTACCCCAGTTTCTTGGTGCCCACTATATAGGACAAAAAAAAACCCTTTAACATAAAGAGAAATAATAACCCAGCTACAGAAAGTTCCAGTTGTGCAAACAGACACATCTCCCTCCAGGCTGCTAGAACAGATCAGAGGGGTAGGAAGTGTGCTTCCTAACAGCACCCAAATGCCAAATACTTGCTTCTGTAGTTTCAGTTTAATCTGCTACAAACTCTCCTCTGGTAACAGGCATCAAAGTGAGTCAGCAAAGCAGCACTGAGACTCACACATGGTGCTACATTTCCCTGGAGCAGGACAAAGGCAGGCTGGGACTGATCAGGAGCTTAACATTCAAGGTGAGTATTACAGAACCCTCCTGTAATAGGGTGAAATCAGAGCCACAACACTGGAAGTCACCCCTGTACCACCCAGTCTCCCAGGGGAGCTGGGCAGTGGCTGCACCAGCCCGGGCAGCAGGAGCAGCTCTAGTGCAGTCAGGCCAAGCTCAGCCTGTTCCAGGGTAACTGTTATGTACCCACATGATAACAAGCAAAGGCACGGGGGTTTCAGCCACCAAGGTTACTAAGCTACCTGTAAAACTCCTTGTCAGGCTTCAGAGCTGTAGGACAGATCCCAAAAACAAGAGATGCCACATTTCGATCTCTTCCCGTTTCTTCTCCAACTCACCTTTTACAAGTCACAAACTGCAACCAGACTCGTCTTTGAGCACTCAGCCTCTGGCCAGATGTCAAAACTGTCATTACAGCTACGTTTGCGAGGAGAAAGTGCCCAGGCCTTGGCCAGAACAGATGTTTGTTGTGACAGCCCACAGCCCACTTCTGCTGCCAGTTAAGTTAAAAGGAAGGCTTTCATTTCATCACAAAAACAATGGAACTTCAACTCTACAAGTCAAAACAGGTTTAGGGAGTTCTCCGTTTGTAGAAACAGGGGAAATGCAAATTAAATCTGTCTTTTTCATATAATGACATTGTTTTTTAAAACGCGCTCTGCATTTTCCCTGCTGCAACTGTTCTTGATTTCAAAAAAAACCCAAACTGATGAAGAAAACTGTTTTCTTCGCTCCTTACAAGGCGTCAGGAATTTGCCATCAAAATGCACATACAATTTACCGCCTGTATTTAACCTGACTATGGCTCAGGAGCGGGAAGAAACTCGAGACAAGGACGCAGCGCGTTGGCCGCTCCTGCCCGGGCACGGGCAGGGCGAGTGCCCAGCGCTGCCCCCGCGCCACCGCCGGCCCAACTGCCCCAG
>WEIV01023740.1:24082-48115 GCA_013390005.1 Calyptomena viridis
GGGGCCGGGACCGGCTCGTGGGCGCTGGGCTGTCCGGGCAGGCCCGGCCGCGGCCCTGCAGCTGCTCGCGCTTTAATCGTCGAGGTAATCTAAGCGTATTAAACAAAAATAAACCCAAACAACTATCTTTTTAATTATATAAGAAATGTAATGCTGATTGGAAATGACTTTTGTAAAAGTAATAAACTTATTATCGTTTAGAGCTTGATTTTTGACATCTGAGTCTCGCAGTAGAAGTGAGTGGAATGGGCTGAACTCTCAGCAGATCGTAAATGCTCCTGAGCTGAGACTGCTTTTCTGGTCTTGTAAGGCTCCCGTCTAAAGGAGACTGATAAGGCCCTTGAAATACAAATAGTTAATGATACACTTGGCTGTAGGAAGCTGTTACACCTACAGCGCCCTAATTTGGTGCTGCTTCTAAGTCGTACAAGTTGGGGGTGCTTTTTAGACTCGAGCTGTCTCCTGAGTTTAGCAGTTGGATTTCAGTGCGAGGAGTGCTGGAATTGAGGTGAGGAGAGTTTGTGTGTTTGCTGTTCTCGAATACTCCCCACGGGGCTGTTCCCATCGGCTCAGAGGGATTCTTTCTCTTCCTGGATGTCAGAGCTCAGGGGAACATCACAGGCCAGCTGGAAAACAAGACTTGTCTTATGCAGTTTGGGAGGGATTTTTCCCTTAGGAGAAACAAAACTCCCAGTGTAGGCTGAGCATAATTGGTGTCACAGCAAACTTCTGTAGATGGGAGGAGTGAAGTGTAGCTGAATGAACTTGATGCTGTGGTCTGTAATTTCGCGTGGTGGCTTCATTTCCAAGTTATTTGTGTGGAGAGTTTTGGTTGATGTGTTTTTAATTATGTTGAATTCCTAAAAAGGCAGCAAAGTATGGTTGAAAGATAAATCTACTTTGTGACAAATTTGTTTTGACTTGCTATGTAAGATTTTGAGCAATATGAACATGAAAGTGGTATCTGGATAAATGGAGAATTTTCTTGATGATGTAGTTCTTTCATGCCAGGTAGGATACCTATAGACTGCTCTTTTGGTTATATTGATTTTAAACAGAACAAATTTGCTTTTCTACAATAGAATTTTTAATTCAACCAAACTCTGTATCTACAGTGCTGTAAATGTAATGTGATGCATCATGTTTGGGTGGGGATAAAAGTTCAGTCTACTTCCTCCACTAGACTTGAGAACTCAGCACAAGGGAACTGCAGAATGTTCAGTAATTCATTCAACAAAACAGTGCCTTTGGTCATTTGCTTTGTAAACCATCCCACTTCCTCACATGTTTGTTATCCTCTCCTTGGAAATGAAAGTGGTGTCATTCTACCTGAGTTTTGTACGTAGATGGGAACAAAATACAGCAGTTTAATTTGTTTTGTTTGTTAGAAACAGATCTCTGTTAAGGTTCTCTTCAGGTATTGCTCATTTTTGGTAGCTCCGTGTCATTTGCCATTCATTGAACTACCCGTGTTTCCCTGTGCTGTTGCTGTTGAAGAGCTCCAGCATTCCAGGTGTTTTAGGAAATGTGTCATGCTCGGCTCAGATAAGGCCCAAGCTTTAGTGTTCCTGTAAAACAATGCAAGTTAAAGATTTGCTTGTGTAATGTAAAACTTGGGGATTGGTTTGTGTGCCCTCCTTAAAGACCTGAGGAACAACCCCAAGCTCTAGCAGTACCTGTGATTATTTGTTCCTTTGCTCCTGGGGAGGCTGTTTGTGTTCAGGAGGGAGAGCACGGCGTGTGTCCTCCTTGGGCTGCAGTATTTCCCGGGATTTTTTGCTTCTCTGTGGGGATTGTTTGGGGGAAGATAAATGGCACCTGTAGCTTTGAGCCGTGGGGATGGAGAGCTGCAGGAATGTCAGGACAGATGAAGAGCAGCCGCTTGAGGAACTGCAGGAATTGCTGCTGATTGACACTGGTGAAAAAGCATTTGGGGAAGTTATTTTTAGCAGCCTTTGTTTTCACTCTGAAAAGGCAGCTGTTGAGTGGTGTGAAATCTCCAGTGATGTCCTGGAATGTTACAAATGCTGGAGGTTTGGGAGAAATTGCCAATTACTGGATGCCACAGAAGTGGTCACACTTGGGGCTCCTTTGTAGCCGTTTTTTAATTGTAGCAATACTGTAGGAGCAGCGATTTCGGAGTTCCTGTTAGTTGTGCTTAGTGTGAGCCTTGGCTACTAAAGCTGTGCTGGATTTGGTTTGAGGTTGTGCAGAAGGGGAGGGGGTGTGGGGTGATTGGCTTTGTGTTGTTTGTAGGAGACACTGAACACTTGAGGTCCCTCCCGGGCCATCTGTACAGAATGCAGGGACTTGAAAATTAGTGACTTGTGTTACTGAACTTTTCAAAGTTTAAAAGAAAAGTGGCGTTGTCAGTACTGAAGAGCAGATTTGGGAGAGGGTGTGTCAGGGTGAGAACACAGTTTATCTGGCAGGGCCATGTGCAGCTACAGCTGCTACAGCACAAATCCTCACTGCAGAAATCCCAGCTCTGGGCAGTGTTTGAGTGAAAACCTGTCCCTTCCAGACAGGGGACACTGGGGCTGAGAGGGGAGGGAATGGCACAGTCAGAGCTTTTTCTGAAGGCTCCACCTGAAACATGGCTGCAAACAGCTCCAACACAAGGGGGAAATACAGCATTTGTCAGTGTCAGTGAGGCCAGGAGAGAGAAGGTGTGTTTTGTTTTCAGGAATTAGTACATATGTGGTAAGATAAATACATTGATCCTTGGGTGCTACCTAGAATCAAACAGGGGCTCAGTGCAGTCTCTTGTTGAGGTAGTTTTGTTAAGCATTTTAAGCTGGATTTCTGTGGGACATGTTTTTAATGACAGTCAAATGTTGCTAGTTTCATTTGTGTAATAGTGGGTGGACAGAGCTGTGATTAAGTAGTTGCTAGAAATCTTATGAGTAATCTTGGTGTTATTTTAGTTTCTCAGTCTCAGCCTTTATGTATAAAGATTTAAATTTTGCCAACCATTTTGAATTCTCTTCAGGAGAGTTGCTTTAATACAGGAGGTCTAACAAAGTTGATAAAGCACTTAGAGGATGTACTTTCTAAAGGTAGGCATTAGTGTTTATTTTTAAGACTGGTGACCATACTGATGTGATTCATGGGGCAGTGAGCCAACAGGCAAGGAAAGCAGGAAACCTGGATGGAGCAACTCTGAATCAGGGCTGTTGAACGTGTTTTTTCTTGTTTAAATGACTCTGGCTGATTGGTGCTGCAGAAACACACTACAGGCACTGCTGAGCTGGGAGTGAGGTCCCAGCAGTTCGTGCAGTGTGGATTGGGCAGAGCAGAGCCCCAGGTCAGAGGGTGCAGGGCACAGTTCTTGAGCTGCTGCTCAGATGGTTGAGTTCAACATTAAATTCTTAGAAGCTTCAACTGACTGTAAGGAACTTCCTGGAGAAGGAACCGTCAGACCAAACAGGTTCCAGAGTGTGAGAGCTCTTGTGTCTGTGCCTCGAGGAATGTCCCGGGGCACTTGGCTGCTGCTCCTGGGATCCTGAAGGGTTTCCCAGCACAGGCCCCTGGACTGCTGTGAGAGCAGGTCGGTGGGACCTGCAGACCCAGGTGAGCAGCAGCTCAAAGGACAGTTGTCCTTGTCCTGCAGTGCTGTCGTGTTGTCACAGTCAGTGGCAGAGCAGGGCTGGCCTGGGGCTGGGGTGGCAGCTCTTCAGTAGGTGTCTGCTCGGGTGGTGAACTGCTCCCAGCCTTCCCCACAGTCTTCAAAGGATAAATCCATCCTCTCCCTTGGAGCACGAGTGTATCTCAAGCCTGTTACTGTAGGGAAATGTTCAGAGATTCTATTTAAGAGAAGAGAATTAAGTGTCCCCTTTTATGTTGTAGCTTGGTAAAAGAGAATGCCTGTGGAAAGGACAGAGTGTGTTAGAAGTAAGTGAAAAACAGGGTGGAGAACTGGCTGGTGTGATCAGAGAGGTGCAGCAGATGTGGTGCCACGGCAGGAATTGGCTCAGAACCATAAACCAGATTAGTTAAAATGGACATGCAGGACAGTCCCAGATGATTTTGCACACGGAAGCGACTCTGGCACAGCTCAGTAGTGAAGGGATGTTGTCAGAGGCTGCTGTCAAATCCTCCCTGTGCCCCTGCACTGAGAGCTGCCTGCAGGGAGGCTTGTGGGACCCGGAGCTGTACCTGGGGGTTGAGACACACTCGGAGTGACCCGTGAAGGGTTTAGCTGGGGAGTCAGACCTGCTCCTGATGGCAGGATTTCCGTGTCGGGCAGTTGCAGTTACCGCTGGCTGCCTCGGGCACATCGCCGTGGTGACAAACCATGTGGTGACAAACCATGTGCACGACAGTGCAGGTCCCCTGGCCCGGAGTCGGGCAGTGCAGGGCTGGCAGGAATCAGAGCCCAGTGCTCTGCTCTGGGGTCTCTCACTGCTGGGGGATTGTGCTCTGCAGGGTCTGTTTTAAAAAGGAAATACGGTCCAATTCCAAGTTTTCTCACACTAATTGGAACTGTAACAAATTCCAGGGTGTCGTTCAGCTCCCGTTTGCCTCTGGATAAGAAGTGGAGGAGGGAAGGACCTGGCTGCCAGAGCTTTGAAAGGAACCTGGAACAGAACTTGTCCTGCCCCCATTGGAGGCTGTTGAGAATTAGATCAGCAGGGCAGGGTTTGGTGTTCCACGTTTTCCAATATTGGAATGTACTTTATCTTTAAGTCAGTTGATGAACTGTTGAATAGTTGGTGAGTGCATGTGAGGAGTCACTTTGCAATAGCAATAAATCATGTGAGGGTTATCATTTGTATTTGTTCCTGAAATACTTGAAAGTAATGATGTGGTCAGAAATAATACTTTTCAAGCTTTCTTCAGTTTTACTTATGTGCAAGTACACCGTTTTCAGGAAAAGATAACAGTTTGGGAATTGTTTGAAGGGTATCTGGAAATAGTCCTTTTTTTGATTTCAGGGAGCTGGAGTAAGGTGGTCTTCAAGAGTATTCAGTGAGGGGACTAGCAGGTGTTAGTCTTATTAATACTTGTGTTTAGGTTTTTTTGTCTAAAAATGTACAACATTTGGTAATTTAGTACTTCACAAAATGGATGTTTATATTGGGAGTGTTTTCATTGCCACTTACCCAAGGCTGCAGTGTGGCACTGGTTTTGTGGTGACTACACCCCACTGCCCCTCCTCAGGTGACTGGATGTATCAGTCCTCTTCCTGTAACAGAAATGTGATTTCTCGTTGTTGAAGATGAATGTGTTTTACCTGTGACCTTTCTGTCTTTGCAGTGCTGTAGGTAAAACATGCCTACTCATCAGTTACACAACCAATGCCTTTCCTGGAGAGTACATACCCACTGTGTAAGTACTGATCAAATCCAGAGAGCTCATTTCTGGCACCTTCTCTGTGCCTGCTGCCATTCCAGACTCCTGGTTTGAATTGGCTGCAAGTGCCTCAGGTTCCTCCTGAATGTTTAGCTGAGTATCCAGGGCTGTGCAGGGAGGAGCACTTGGGCCTCCAGCACAATCACCCCCTGCTTGTTCCCAGTCCCTCAGCTGGGAGGGACCCAGCTGCCCTCTGGGCCTGGCTGAGGAGGGACTGACATGTGCTGACATCTTGTCACACAGTTGTTCATGTCATTTGTAATCAGCAGCCTCGGGGCTGCAGAGCCTGTAAAACATCCTGGTTTAGTCAGGAATTGGTGGCTGCCGTGGCTGGAGGGGTTGGTTTGTCCCTGTTTGTTTGGGTCCTTCCCCTTTGCTTTCCCAAGGGATTTGTGGGGATCCCTGTGAGTGCAGTGCTCTCTGGGAGGGCCTCTGGAGGCTCCTGTTGTACAGGAGCAGCTTCTTTGCCCTTTTCACATGGCTCTGCATTTATCTGGCTGTGCTGACAGTTTTTCAGATAACAAAATACATTCTGTTGAGATTTACAGATGAACTTCTGTTACCCATCCAAGGCCTTGCTGCCTTAGTTATTCCTCTTTCCTTTTTTTGGCCTTAAATTTGGATTTTTCCATTACAGGGTCTTGTGTCTCCAGTGGACTTGGTTTTAACAAGCTTTAACATGTCATTAAACCCTTTGCACCCACAGCAGTGATGAGATAAGAATGCTGCCTCCACTGGCCTCTGGTTACTGGCTTTGATATTCCATTGGAGGGGGGTGATTAGCAGGATTAATAAGCTTTTTCCTTACCTGCTGTTGTCATTAAGGGTTCCTTGGTTGTTCCTCCTGTACCTTCTATTCTAAATCTTACAACATGAGAGAGATTAACTTGCTGAATGTCCCACTAAGACTAGAAAGTGCTGGCTAAGTACATCTGCTTTCCTGTACTCACTGGGATTAACTCTTCCTTTGGAAGAGCATGACAAAGGTGCCTCCTGCTCAGACTGGGCACAGTCTGTTGTGTATATTTTTTTTATTCCATTGCAATACCAGTTTTGCAATACCAGGCTCATTATTTAAGGAACAATTTTACTGTCTCTGGGGAGCAGAAGGCTGCAATAAAAATGTTTCCTTCCCTAGTTTTTCCAGTTGGGACTCTGTGAGGAAAAAGTCCTTGGGTGCTTTATTTTACTACAGGCTAATGCAGCTCTCTCTTTCTTTCCAGTTTTGACAACTACTCTGCCAATGTGATGGTTGATGGCAAACCAGTGAACCTGGGTTTGTGGGACACAGCTGGTCAAGAGGACTACGACAGACTACGGCCACTCTCCTACCCCCAGACAGTAAGGGCTGCACAGTCTGCACAGCTCTGACAGCAGGGACTTCTCTTGGTGAACATCAGCCAACACTGTCACACCTGCAGTTGTATTTCTTAGGGACTTAGTGCTCCCTTCCTTCATCTGTCGCTGTCATGTGTCATTTCTAATCCTTGATTGTGTAGTTTTACTAAAGTCAAACCTTGCATGGTTGTGTGTTTGTGTGCATTGGTACTTGTTGGCTTTTGTGTAGTTGAAGCCCCAGAACTGGCTTGATTGGAGTTCTTGATTCAGAAGGAAAAAGATAAAACTCACCCCAAAGGGTGAATGGTCCCCTCAGTCAGTGCAGTGATTTCAAGGTTTTAGTCCCTGCCAAAAGCAGCCTTTGGTTGTGGGTTTGGGGGTGTTTTGGCTGCAACCTGACCCTGTCACTGCTGAGCACTTGGTACTGTTTGGCCTCTGAAGATGTTGTACATGTGAAAGAGGCAGCACTGAGTGAAGGGATTGTTGGTATTGACAGAGGCTGAGCTTTCCAAGGTCCCTGAGCCCGGGGCTGTTTTATCCCTCCCTGCAGTTTGTGCTGTGACATCAGTACAAATGTGCTTCTGTCTTGTCTGGTCAGTCCTGCTGCATCCTGCCCTGTCTGGGGAAGTGCTGAAGGAATCTCCCTTCTTCCAGGGCAGCTCCAGCTGAGTTAATCTTTGTAGAGTCTGGTTTTCTAATCCCTTTAGAGCAGTGACTTTTACCTGGTGGAGCTGTGCTGGAAGCAAAGAAAGGGTAATTTGGCACTGGTTACTGGTGTTGTTAACTGTCAGTGCATGTTCAGTGCTAATAATGTAAAATTGCTCCACTTACCTGCAGCAGAACTGCTCTCTTGAGTAATGTGAAGCTTATTTAAGGAACTCTGGTGCTATTTTTAGTAAACTGTCTTAATTCACAATTTTCCTTAGTTCACTGCTCAGTAACTCTTACAGTCATTAGGTTTTCCCATCAAAGACAAAACCCAGGGTGGATATCAGCTTGTCAGCTGTGGGCAACTACAGTCGAAATTCCAGAAATACCAGTCTGTCTTAGGAAGAGACACAGCAGAAAGCTGTTTTTCCCTAATACCTAGATATTTATAGGATACTTAAAGCTTCAGCTTTGCTTAACACTGTGAAAACATTTTCAAAAAAGTATCTCGGGGTAGAAGGAGTTGAGTTGAAAGATATTTAGTAGTGTGAGAAAGTGGAGTTGTAGGGGAGTACCCTGTTCCTCTCCTGTGACCCTTAAAATACACAGGAATGTAATACCTTCTCCTGAATGTATTCCCAATGTACTACTTTTTGGGGAAGGAAGAAATCAGGACAGGTTACCTTTGTTTCCTCAGGACACCAAACCACATGTTAGCAGGATGCTTCCAGGAGGGTTTGCTCTTGCAGGTTCTCCCTGGGAAGGCCGAGCTCTGCTGTGGCTGCAGGGAGTTGGTTGTGCTGAATTACAGGGCAGTGTCTCTCTTAAGGAGAAAATGCACCTTGAGAATATCTGTGAGCACAAGTTGCTGACTGAGAACGTTTTCCCTGGAATCCATTTGAGGAGTAACTTTATCTCCCACTGTTATTAGGTTGGAGGAACCAATGGTAGGAATATATCTTCCAGTCTGACAGAGCAACCTATTGCCGTATGTAAAACTTTAAATAAACTTCAGTTCCAAGTTCTGTCATCTTGTCTTGCTTATGATAGTGATAAATTGGCCCCTATTTTTTGAACAACTGCTTTTCTTGGAACTATCAAATTGCTAGATCTGAGAACCGTGTTACCAAATTGCTTTATGTGAGTTGCTAAGACTAAATATTTTCTTGCAAATAAATAGCTTTTCCTACTTACTGAGATTGGTAGTGTGCAAGACACCCGAGATCTTCCAGTAATTCCTGGTGGTGGCACCAGACCTGTTGGTCTCTGGGGGCAGTAAAGGGGAGAGTCTGCCTCAAGTGCAGCACCTGAGTGACCACAAACCTGCAGAATTGGCAACCAGAAGTAGTGGCCATAGTATCACATTATTTGACGTTGTCTCTTTCTTCCTGTGGGACGCTGCTCCGGACACTCGTGGGGTGATGCATGAACAACTGGGCTTAGTGCAGCTGTCAGTGCTGACCTAACCAATGCCTTGAAATGCAGCACAATCAACTAACACTCTGCAGTGCCTGATTCTGTAGCAGGGTGGTACCAGCTGAGCTGGGAGGCACAGGTGGGTTGGGCAGAGTTGGGCTCATTGGAGCCACTGGTGGAGCTCTGGGTCGTACCCGACACACGTCGCTCGGCACAGACACGAACCCGGGTGACTCTGGGTGCCTGGGACTGTGGTGTGGATCCAGGGGGGGGTGGAAGGGTGTCCTGCACTCAGTGGAAACATGGGCTCTGAAATGTGTTCACCTGCTCTCAGGATCTTCTGCCTCCACTGGAAAAGCAAGATGTGCAAGATCCCTCAAAACACCCATTTTTTCTTTTTGCTGTCTCGTTATTTAGAAAGGAAAGGAGGGAGCTTTGACATTTTTAATGCCCTTCTCAAACCTAATTTGGTTATAGAGAAATTCTAAAATCTTTTTTATACTGACATGCAGTAGAAGTGCAGTTTTACAAGAGGTTCTGAAAAAGTTCTACAACAATCTTCTGATTTGGGCATGGAAGTAATAATTGTAGAAATTCTTGTGTGATTTATGTCTCTATTTTTAGTCCATACTCTACACTTGGCCTCTGCAATTTAAGACCATTTTAGAACTGTTTGTTAGTAGTTAATGTTTTGTGTCCTGGCTGCTGGCTACTGCAATAACTGATTATAAATTGGACTGCAATCTATTGGTTGGTTGTTTTCCCCCCTCTTTGTGGCTGCTTGTAGCTGCCTGGGAATGGATTTCCCCTGGGAAAGCTCCCTGATTGTATTGCTGACCTTGTGCAAGTGTGATAGAGCTGACAGTGTGACATGGGCCTGTTTGTGAGATCCTGCACTCACTTCCCTGGGCTGACTTCTGTCAACTTGTTTTGTAGGATGTCTTCTTGATCTGCTTTTCCCTGGTGAGCCCAGCTTCCTTTGAAAATGTCCGTGCCAAGGTAAGGACGAGCTTTATTTCTGTTCCCTTTACAGCAGTGCTTGGAAAATATTAGGTGCTTTTTTTTAGTTGTTCACAGGCACAGTGAGGTGTAGTTTGAAAAGGCAGAAATCCACATGCCTTCCTTGTGAGTCCTGAACAGCCCGAGTTGTTCCTTAATGCATTGGTGGGATTGTGTTCAGTCAGCAAGGTGCTGAGATCACAAACAGCAGCTTTCCTTTTAGTGCACTTAAAAAGTGGAACTGTAAAAATGAGGATGCTACCACTTGTTCCTTCCACCCCCCAGTTCAGTGCTCGTGTCCTTGGACAACTGAGCTGCACAGGGAGGTGTCTGCAGGGCGAGGGCACTGTGGGGAGGAGAGTGCAGGTTTGAGGTGTGTGGTTGTTCTGGGCTGGGAGGAGAGCACAGGTTTGAGGTGTGGGGAGTTGTTCTGGTTTGAGGTGTGTTGGCTGCAGTCAGGGATGTGCAGCTGTACCCGCTGCCCTCCTGCCCGTGCCCTCGGTGCTCCCTGTGCTCTGACAGAGGCCCTGTCTGTGCAGTGGTACCCAGAGGTGAGGCACCACTGCCCCAACACCCCCATCATCCTGGTGGGCACCAAGCTGGACCTGCGGGATGACAAGGACACCATTGAGAAGCTGAAGGAGAAGAAGCTGACTCCCATCACCTACCCCCAGGGCCTGGCCATGGCCAAGGAGATCGGTACGTGACCCCTGTAGTCGTGTCTGGGGAGCTGCTGTTCCTGCAGTGGTTTGGTTGGGGGTCAGGAGGAGGCTGGGCTGGAGCTGGGGGGGGGGCGGGGGAACTGGTGTGGGACTTCCCNCCAAGGAGATCGGTACGTGACCCCTGTAGTCGTGTCTGGGGAGCTGCTGTTCCTGCAGTGCAGGAACTGCCTGGTTTGGTTGGGGGTCAGGAGGAGGCTGGGCTGGAGCTGGGGGAGGTGCTGTGTAACTGTTGTGTCACTTCCCAGGGGCAGTGAAATACCTGGAGTGCTCAGCCCTTACGCAGAGAGGCCTCAAGACAGTGTTTGATGAAGCCATTCGAGCAGTGCTGTGCCCCCCTCCTGTAAAGAAGAGGAAGAGAAAATGTCTGCTGCTGTAACCACCCTCCCCACCCCACCAAACAATGGAGCAGTCACATTCAATGCCAATTTTTTCTGTTATAAATGAGTTCTCTTCCATGAATCCCTGAACCAATTGACAATTTCATAGTTTCATTTCTCCCAAGTACGATGGTTACCTTACATTCTTCTAAGAGCAAACTCCTGAAAAGATAAACCTATGTGAAGCCTTATTTTTAAAATCCTTCTTGCTCAATTAAGTGTTGCCAAACTATCTGCTGAACTAAGTTGCATTGTTGTGCTACAAACACTAAGCACTAAACTGTTTTTTAAAGATTCTTCTTGAAAATGACTCTAATTTCTGGTAGGAAATGTGAACTCTCTTTCTAGTTTTTCACAGTTAGTAACAGTACAGGGCCTGAGCAGAACACTGAGCTCTGCTGGGTTTTGTTCCCCATGTTTCTCAGTGCAGCCAAGGCCTGGGGGTGCTGGCCCCCAGCCCTGGCAATGACTGACCCCAAGTCACAGTGTAAATGCTTTATCATTGGTAAGGGCTTGGTTGCAATCTAGTTCTTGCTGCTGGGATTTACAAAATAAATAACTATTCTTACTGAAGTGTATCTAGTCCTTTTGCCAGCATTGTGTTGTGATGGAGAAATGAGTGTTGGGTTGGACCAGACAGTATTTGGACACTGTACAGACTTACACTGCCAGGGTGGCTCAGCCACCATTCCCCAGAGGGGCAGTAGTGGAGAGAGGTTGGTGTTCACAGGCAAATTCCTTTGAATTGCAAGTAGGGCATCATGTAGGTACAATTCTGGACCAGTCACTCCCTCTTTTATGTAGTAAATGCTTTTCTTGTAGAATCTCTTCTTACTGAGCAATATAACTTGCATTTTAAAGCCTTTCTGATGATAGAAATTTGCTTTTTTTTTCCTTTTTTTTCTGTAGAGTAGAACATTCAAGCATATCCTCCTTATTTTCCTGTTATTTCTGACCCAGTAAGTTATGCTTTCTGAGGAGCTTTTAGTCTATTAACTAGGTGTAAAAATCATGTGAAGCAGCTTTAGACATTTTAGTGATTTTTATATTTTAAGCCTCTTGTAAACGACAAACCTTCTCAAGTGTCACTCTTTGCAAGGTCCCCACTGTAACATGACTAATGCAGCCAAGTGTTCTCTCTGTCACTCCATGTGCAGCATAGATTGGGTCTGTGAGGTTCTGTAATTAGTGCTGATGTTCTGTACCTTCCAAACTGGCAGGAATATGATGTTGAACTACACCCTTTCAACCACTAAAGCAAAATTTAAAGGTTGCAAAATTGTGAAGTTTCTACATTGATCTTTTGCTAATGCAATTAGCAGAATGTTTTGCATGTATGAATTAATAAATCCTTGAATCACAGGTGGTGATGTTTGAGTTTCTGAGTTTGGGCTGCTGTGAACACACGTCCTTGTTCTGTGCCAGGGGCAGGGAGTGCCAGTGTCTCCCCAGGAACCCGAGAGCCCGAGTTCACACAGCACTGGGCAAAGAGCTGCACAGGCCCCACACTGTCCCTGCAGTTGTCACAGCCCCTGCTGCAGCCAGGGCAGCTCCCTGCTCCTCCCCAGTGTCTGCAAACTAAGTTCTTTTCCTTTGAAACTCACGTTTGTGCTGAAATGCCCCAGAGCCCAGAGCCCACATTCAGTTCCAGCCCAGAGCAGGGGGTGACACTGCAGCCCCCAGAGCAGGGGTGACACTGCTCCTTGCACAGCCACCCACAACCTGGCATGTCACAGGAGCCAAGTTTTTATTGTGCATTTAATTTTGTCTCCATATTGAATATCACAGCAAGAACATCCACACAGTTAATTCTCAACCACATCACATTACTTACATCATTTTTTTTTAAATAAATGCTGCTGAGCCTTAAAAAGAAAAGTTAAAATAGTTACATACTAGAAATAAGGAAGCCACTTTTTTTTAAATCAGTACAACTGGTTAAACATTTTTGGCAGACTCAGATCCATGCTCAGTAGCCAAGATGACCAAGATGATACCAGGGCCTGAACAATTTTTTTTTTTCTTCTTCTCATTAAGTAGTTTTAGTTTAAAATCAACAGAAGTAGTGATGTGGATCAGCAAATACAAAAGACAGGTAGATGAGAGAATATTGCACAAGTATATCCAAGTAGTCTCTACCCACAAAGCCACCCTCCCACCCCGGGATCCCAGCACAACCTGTAAGAAAAATAGTGCAATCTCTGAGAAGAGCTGGGTGCAGCCCCTGCCCACTGACCCCCTCCAGCCCTGAGCTGCAGCAGCACCTCCCCAGCCCGGGATGTGGAGCCTCTGCAGGGCCCTGTTGTCCTCACCCAGTCACTGTGGTCGTGTCCAGCTGCCCCAGGACAGGCAGGAGCAGTGGCACTTGTCATCCTGCCCCACTCTGGGCAAGCCCAGCCTGCAGCTCAGCTGGAGCAGCTCAGCTGGAGCAGCTCAGCTTGAGCAGCTCAGCTGCAGACTCACTCCTCACTCACTCACTCACTCACTCACTCACTCACTCACTCACTCACTCACTCACTCACTCACTCACTCACTCACTCACTCACTCACTCACCCTGTGCTTTACCAGCACAACTGCAGTGTCACTCACTCCTCACTCCCTCTGTGCTTCATTCCCCGAGGTTGCTGCAGAGCCGAGGGCAGTGAGACCCTTGTTCATGTTGTGCAGAGTGAGAGAAGTACTGAAACCCAGGCAGGCAGGAGGGGACCGTGTCCCAAATACCTGGCAGCTGCAGGCAGAGCCCTGTGCTGCTCTGGAGCCGAGGTCACACTGCACTGGGGGTGAATTCCTGGGCTTGACAAGACAGACACGCGCCGTGTTCCTGAGACAAACTGGTCAGAGCTTTGAGCACCACGTCTGGCATGTGCTCTGTGATCATCTTGGGACTTATTAAAATGCTGCTGAAGGCGCCCTCGTTTGACCATCTTGCTGTGTATTTAATATCTGAAGAGCACAACCTGGAAAACAAACCCACAGCACAAATACAACGGCTCAGATTGTCAGACTCCTGACCCTGCTGGGGGAGGAACTGGAGCCTCTGACAGCCCCAGGTGGCTCCCAGAGAGCTGCAGGTCTGACCTTCAGCAAAGGGCTGCACGTGCTGCCAGTGAGTGTCCTGAAGGCAGAACTGCCCCAAAGCACACTGTGCCCCAGGAGAATCCTGCTCCCAGAACATGGAACACAGTCTGAGCAAGGAGGGGGGTAAACACTGCACAGTCACAGGGCTGATGTCATATTCAGGCAATAAATCACAGTGGTGTGAGATTTAATGCTGCATGGATGATGCACCACTCTGTAAAATAAAATCCCAACACATGAGGGGGCCTCCTGTGTGCCAGTCCAACTGAAAAAACCACCATGGTTAACTGCTGTGCTGTGCAGTAAAAGATGTAAAAGGAATTAATAAAGTAGAAGAACAGCCATTTAGAAAACCTGCCAGGTCATAAGGTATTCAAGTATCTGGCTTGTAAACCCAGTATTAAAATCATTAAAGATGTGCAGCTTAAACAAAATATTGATCTACTGAATGATTTCTTTTCCAATTCTCTCTGTGAAAATTTTTTTCTTCTGTAAGATGGTCTTGTGAAAGTTACAGATGGTTTTATTTCTGTTTCAGAATGAAACAAGAGGGTACCAAGGCCTGTTTGGCTTACGGGCTGTTTCCTTTGTCTAAAAACACCCAACCTCAACAAAACACACAAAACCCCTGAACACAATGCTGTCCCAACAAAGCCACAGTCCTCACCCTTCCAGCAGTTTCAGCTTTCTGCTGTCTGTGCCTCACCTTCCTGCATTTGCAGGAAAGCAGCAAAGGGCAGGAAATTGGAGGCTGTGTGGGCACACCCTGGTTCCTGGGGCAGCTACAGCTTTCCAGCCTGGCAGTGTTTTTGCTCTTTCTCATCACCAGCACTCAACTACTCAGTAAAATGGCATTTTGTTACCACTTCACTACTCCCACGACCTAAGACTCAGGCAGGAACTGCAGTCTGGCAAAGCTGAACTTAACAGTGAGTGTTTAAAATCCTCACTTCAGCACCTGCTCCGTGGGGGCAGGATAAGGCACACAGAGAACAGTGTGCAGGGCTCAAAGCCAGGAGGCACAGACCACAAACTGAAAGGCTGGGCAATAACCAAACATGGAGACACATCACAGAGCTGGAAACATGTCCTTGGAAAGGGAGCAGCAGCTTGAAGTGGACTTGAGGAGGACAGACAGTGGAACTCATCGTTTGACACCCACCTCCTGGAGCTGCACTCCTCCACGATGTGGATAATCCTGCCCGGGAGGTACAGCTGGGGGTACTGGGGTGCTGAGCTGGGCTGGCTGTCGCCCTCCAGGCCACTGTAGGAAGGGGACCGCTGCACCATCAAACTCTCCTCGGCCAGCAGGGGCTGCCTCAGGGCCTCCTGGCCCCTCCCATCCAGCTCCGTGGGCACGTCCTCGGGGTCCCCCCCAAACACCTCGTACCAACAGCCCCGCAGCAGAATCTGGTACTGAAAGCACAGGGAAAAACGGCAGTGTTTGCACACACATCACCTGAAACCACAGGCAAACGACTACACATGACTGTAGGCACGAGCTCCCCACACTGACAATATCCCCTCACTGAATCTTCCCCACAATTTAACAGTAAGCAACCCAAGCCTACAGTAACACTGCAAAAACCTTGTGGATTGTGCCCTGTAGATTTAAGTTGTCTCGCACCTGTCACCTCTAACTGGCCATTATCTTATTCTGTATTTATGACATCACACAGACCTGCATGACTCCTGATCCTGGGACTACATGGAGATCTTGTGGATATGGCAGATTAAGTTTAGATGTTCAGAACTGGCAGTTCTGAATCTTTAAGCCACACCTCTGTATCTCCAGTACCATCCTGCCTGACACCACAGTGTTTCCCACTAACAGTAAAAAGAGATAAGCAATTACCACCATAACAGAGAAATACTCCCTTTCCAAATTAATGCTGATAGTACTATTTAAGTAAAACCATTAATTTGTTTACTTACTGGTACTAAATAGTTATTAAATTAAGTGATCTTACTGATTTATACTAATTTAGCTTTTTTTTTCTTTTCTTCACCATTTGTGTTTTTCAATAGTTTCCTTTAAGAACAAAACTAGCAAACAGGTAATTTCAGGTTTTGATGTTGAGCACTGGTATCTTCCAGGTCTTGATGAATCTTAATTTCCAACAATACAGCTTTACAGGACAGGAGACTACCACAAACACCCCTGAACTAAACAGATCATTGTTCCAAAACACAATTGTAACTCTCATCATTAATAGGAAAAATACACACAGCCACTAAAGCTGGGGCTTAACCCAGGTAACAATTCCCCTGACTTTTAACCAGGACCTGCATTTATTTACCTTGGGTCTATTGCAGTTTGCCACGATTCTCACTATTCTCCTCTTTAAATCCTCCATGTTGGGCATACTTAACCTGTTCAAACATAAAGCAAAGCCTCCTGGTCTCTGCAGTCAAACTCATCTCTGAAGATCAATTTAGAAGTGTTTCCAACTCACCTTGCAACAAGGTCCTTTCCAACAATGACTGAAATAATGAAGTGCTTAGTGTAATCTGCAAGTGATTTGCTTAGGAAAGAAAAAAAAAGCACTTTAGCTGCAGTCAGTTCCTCCCTGGGCTTTCAGATCTGCTTGCTAAAGATGACAGAGGAACTACAATGCTGACTGGAAGGGTGTGTACATGTCAAACAGCCCAAGGTAGGTCAGGCAGGTGAGCATTTTATTTCTGAATCCTTTATTTTAAACTCTAATTACACTACCTGACAGAATTCCCTAGCTGTATTTAATTGTGTAACATTCCCCCAGGAACTGTACTGTAGCTCAAGATGGAGCAAAGATTAGTCCAGTGGAGAATATAGAAACTCTTAGCACAGTGGAGCCCACAGCTGCCATCTAACACAGCTCTCAAGTACCCTGCAGACTCTGACATCTTAGTCACAGGACCAAAGAGAAGCCTCTTACCTTAAGAGCCCTCCTGGGGGAGAGAAGGCATAACACCTTAAGGTGGGGAAGGAGTTCCTGAGCATGATGGCCAGGACAGACGCTGTCCCACCACCCAGACTGTGACCCACTACCACCAGCTTATATTCCTGCACACAGAAAGACACACTTAGATGGGCACAGAAAAAGCTTTGTGCAATTTTTCTGGCACACCAAATTATTGGTAAGGTAACTTACCGGGGCAATTGTGAAGGCCTGGTTTAAAATCCCATCATTTATTAGTTTTCGATAGATGTAAGTTGCAGCCTGAGTTATTCCCTACAAGAGAGCATTTAAAGTCAGAAGTCTGTATCTGATCTGAGGTGTGGTACATGTCTACTTTACATACACCACCATCACAGAGCAACTTCCTTTTTGCAAAGTTAGTCTTTTTTAACGTGCTCCTGACAGAGGTCTAACTGTAACCAAGTGGTCTGCAGGTATTGGAGGTAAGGGTTACAAATTCTGCCTTGCACTTCCACAGACAATTTCTGACTTGGAGTTCCCCTGAAGTCATTTGTGCAATCCACCTCACAAGCAGAATACAGAGTTTGTTATGTACAAACACACCTTGTGCACAAAGCCATTCTCCAGGACATCCTCCAGCGTCAGGTCCTCGCAGTCGGCCGAGAGATCAGTGAGAATGTCCTGGGAACACAACTCTGGTCACACCTCCCTGCAGGGCTGTGGCTCATGGCCACACGTGTGTGAGCCACACCACACACAGAGCAGCCCAGTGCTGGGTTCAGCTGCTGCCAACTGCAAACACACCACTGATGCACCTGCACTCCCAGGGAAATGCAGTTGCCACTGCCTGTTCTCCACCCCCTCTTCCAGTGGCACAGGGAATGTTACCCATCCAAGGGCAGGAGGCCTTGGAAGACTCCTACCTGTGGGTGAGGTATTTTTACATATGCCAGTGTAACACAATTGCCTCAAGGCACCTGGAGTCCACTCATTTCTGTAAAGCTAATTATTGATATCAGATGCATGATACCTCAAAAGACAAGGTTCCTCTCACTGCAACCACAATAGCTTCTTTTTTGTGATCCAAAGCAACAAAAAAAGGAATCTCATAGATCTGGAGGAGAAAAATGTAATCAGTAAAGACACCAACTTTTTATAAGAGCAAGCACTTGTTCTCACCTTCTGAAAGCTCTTATTGAGCTCCCTATTGTGTTATGGAAAGAATCTGAACTGCTCTATCATCTAGTTACTCTAAGTGCCTTTTTTGCACTACTGAGACAGATTTATGTCAATGATTTTGTGGCTATTCCTTTAGATTAGGAAAAAAAAAATCAGAAGTGAATGTTTTCACTTGGCTTTGCACCTTGCACTCCATAAATGCTGAAGGCAAACTAGACCCTTCACCCCTTGCCTTCCCTGAATGAATCCCTGTGGGTTTTGCTGAAGGCCTGTCCACATTGTTTACCTTGTTATGAAAACTGATATGAATGAAGTCTCTGTACTGCAGTCCTGTTATTTTTAGGATGGATCCAAAGTGAAAGTTATGACGATCACTGCCCGTTATATCAGAATCTGTTGGTCTATTTCCGCAACTAACAAACACAGAAGAGAAAAACTTTCATGTTCCCAGTTTTTAGGTTTTCTTTCAAGGAATCAAACTCAGTTACATTTGCAGAAGGATTTCTGCCAGGAATCAGAAGTCTCTTTCCTTTTTTCCACTAGCACCAGTAGAGTGACACAAGATGTTACCTGTTCTGCCACCCATTTCCAGCTCAAGCCCTGGCAAACACCCCACTGCTACAGGGCAAACAATGCAGTAAGGAAAGAACTCCTCAGATTGCAAACCAGTGAAAGAAAACACAAACAGGGAAAAAGGAAATGCAAAACAAATTCTGTACAGCAAGCTTACCTCATGTTTTATCCACTGTACTATGTGATAATTTTTTTCTCCAAATAATTTATATTTCAGTAGGTTATATTTCAAATTACTAATTAAGAAAATCATGGTTACAGTCACAAATGTCAGTGGTCACTTAAAATATGCTGTAATCCCACACAGCAATAAGCAAACTGAGGTATTGACTGTAAACATTTTTGATCAAAGGGGTTAAAGGGAATAAAAGCGTGGTGGTGGGATGGGGAACTTTTGCTAATTCCTTAAGACAGGGAAAACTGTTGATAGACTTCTATTTCTGTATGTACACCTGTGTCCAAAAAGCATCTCTAGAAAGCCTCATTTTAAAACATTTGGCTTAACTCCACTTCTTCCTTTGCCATTTTGCTAAATGAATTCTCTTATGAAAATTCATTTAGCTTCTCTTACGAAAAAACACAAACTTCTCTTATGAAACAAACACCTAATCTGTTTGAGGGTGTAAAGACATTGGAGTTCTGTTTCTCCTGAATTTGTGAAAAGGTAACTCTACCAGTCAAGCTCATGTACTCCCAAGAGTGATAATGTAATGAAACGAAAGTTCTGCCACTGAAACTATTTCATTCCTGCTAACACTAGTTCAACAGAAGACAGCTTTGCATTTTTAAGCTCTTGGGTCCAACCTACCAGTCACCTTTGAGCTTACAGAGAGCAGTAAATGGGTTGGTGTATATGTAGTAGGGCCAGCCATAGGCAGCTGCAGCAAACAGCATGTAGTGAGTGGCATTTTCCAGCTCCACATCCAAACCATCCGTCTGGAAGGACACGGGGAAACAAAAGGAAGGAGAGAGAGGAAGGAAGGATTAGGCAGACTCAGACTAAAAACCCAGCACAGACCAGTGAAAATCAAGGCATGATGAAATCCACACTATACAAAAGGAAAACCTCAAGGTCTAAGAGGAACCAAAAATAACCCCTCACTTCTAGGAAATGTCTGTGGTTATTTCTGTAGCTACACAGCTGAAGAATCTTGAAAAGCTCTGGTTAAATCAGTTTCTTCCAATACTGATACACTGATAAGCTCAGTGCTGAAAACAACATTCACTCCAAATCTGTTACTTAAAGGAATGGGGTGTCAAAGAGAAGACTGAAGAGTCTGCAGCAGATCTCTCTGGTACAGACTTCTAAGGCATATCCCCATCACACTGGCTGGATCCAAAAAGAAATTGACAGAGACACATTGGCTGAAGTAGAATTATGTGTGTCTGTTAAACACAGACCAAAAGAAGGAAGAAAAAATTGCAAAGGCATTTTACCACCAAAGAGCAGCAAAAATCAGTTAGCCAAGGGACCCATCACCTGCAAGCATTTAAAAGAAGCTGTTTTTGCTTCTTACCTTGTCTGGGTAGTTGCAGCAGACAAACAGGCTACAATACATACTAAGAGAGTAACTCCTCAGTTCTACACAAATAGTGCCAAATAATCATTTTCTCTCTGTTCACTTTCCCTCCCACTTGTTCAACAACGATCAAATGTCCTAAATGTTCTTTTTTTTTTTCACTTAATTCCCCACTCAGATGTTCTACTTATGCAAAAGCAGAAAAATGTTTTGACCACAAACCCATCAAACTGTTTTCACCACATCTACTAATAACTGAAATTGTCACGAATTTACACAATAGTGTTCAATTTTGTTAAAAAAATTAACAAAACCAAACAAAGACCTCTACACAGTGAACTGCATTTCAGTAATTACACTGGAGGCTGCACCAACCCTATCTTACCACAAGAGATGATGGAGAATGACACAGGACTTCTTCAGGCTCTTTTGGGCAACTTTCCATTTTATCCTGCTCTTGATGGAGCAGAATCAAACCAGCTGCTATGTCACTTGGCACCAGGTCGGTGTCCTGTACACAGAAAGGCAGGAGCCTGTAGGAGCATCCCCCACCTGGGAGTGGCCCAGCTCCCTGTCAGAGCCCCTCCCTTACAGAGAAGTAGCTGCGGAAGAGCTCGGCGATGCTGGTGAAGGCCACGCGGTGATCGTCGTCCTGCACGATGCAGCAGCACAGCAGCCGGATGCGCTGCTCCCACACCCTGGTGGCCGTGCTCTTCACCCTGCACAGCAGCTGCTCCGACTGGCTGCTCTCCAGGTTCCGACCCGCCCCCTCCGGGAGGTAAAACGTCTTCTTCCCCCCGAGCGGATCGAAGGCAATTACAGCTCCGACGATGGTGAAGATAATGATAACCCAGCTGCGAGACACGAGGGAGAACAGCAGCGTTGTCAGCTCCTTTCACACAGCCCTGTGCTTTGGAAACAGCAACCCAGAGGTGTGACGGCTCCATTTCTCACACCTCAAGTGATCTGGTTACTACCCCTTTCCCATTTATCCAGATTTCTACACTCCCGTTGTCCCTCTTACCCTTGCTGATCTTCACCTCCTTTCCTTCACTCCAGCACATGCTCTCTCAAGGCAAGTAGCTCGAGCTTATTTAGGAAAGGATATCAACTCCTTTTCCACTTCACATCTACCATCAAGCTCAGATTTGTGGGGAGGCTCCTTTACCTTGCAATTACTGTCCACATGATGGCATTTGTCACAGTCTTCTCGCAGTGCACGCTGCTGTCTGACACCCACACAGCTCCCAGAACTGCCCAGATGAACTCAGGGAAATAGAGAAGCAGGCGAGTATAAAGTACTTTGGGAAGTGATTTTCTCGGGCCTGGATTAGAAATTGTTCCTGAAATTACAGAGAGAATTTGAAACCAGAACTGTTCACAAATGCACTTCACGTACATAAAATTCTACCTGGAAATATGAACTTTCTGAGCTTTACAGAAAGTAAGATACTTAACTGAAACTGTCAAGTGTTTTCATACTTGTGGAAAGCTAATACTGAAGGTAAGAAAAGAAAAACCACAATGGGTTTGTAGCTGTGATTCTTCAAACCTACTCCACTAAAACCCAAAACAACTCTTCAGTCAGAGACAGTTCTGCACTGCACTTGAGGCAGCAGTGCTGTGCCCAGCATAAGCCAAAGCTGCATCCAAGACTGCTGGCTCACCTACAGTTCCTCACCACTCCTGGTGCCTACTTTTATTATTCTATTAACTTTTTAGATGCTACTTTGCTGGGCTATGATCAAGTTCTGTTTATGGAGTCACTGAACAGTAACAGGAGAACAAAAGCAGGACCATTACCAGGACAAATACTTCTCAAACTATTTTCTGTATCGTTAGTTTACAAATAACCTCATCCTTTTAGCACTCTCAGGCAATAAAAAAGGGAGTAATTTTTGACCAGCTCATCTCTTTAAACCTGTATGCTGATCCCAGGGTAATGAGGTACTGGGGTGTGTGTGCTCATGTGTGGACAGGATAATTTTTAAAGGCTTAAAACACTGCAGAACAAAAACAACTTTGCAAACTATTTTCCACTTGTAAAGCTGTGGTTCACACCCAGTGACAAAGCTGCTTAAAAAGCCCTTGATCCAGAAGGTGCTTTTTCCCATTCCCAGGGAATGTGCAGCATGGTTGCTTGCACAGACACAAATCAGATGGAACTGTGGTTCCCAAAAAAACCCCTCCTTTCTCAGCACCAGCACCCAGAGTGTGAGGGCTCCAGTCAGGCACCACCAACCAGGGCAGTGCAAGGGGTGGTGCAAGACCCAGCACACCCAAACCCACACCTTATAAACACAGTCCCATCTGCTTCCTTGGAAATTCAGCCTTGGAATTCTTCCATTTCTCTCTTATAATGGCCTTGTAGCTGTACTTTTATACCAAACAAGGTTCTTTTATCCCTGTTATTTATTGTTACATCTCTCACCTCCACAACTTTGATGTAAACAGTACAACTTGGCTAAAGCTTACTTTTCCTCCTCTGGAAACTCTAGGAAAACCACTGGTCAGATTCAAGGCCAGGATTATCATCCACAACTCTGCTCTGACACAGTTTCTCTTCATACACACTTTAAGCTTCTTTCCACTTAAGTAATTTAAACAGTTTTATTTATAGCATATTGTAAGAACCAATATATACGAGAAATTGTGGGGTCTTTATTATTCCAGAGACCACAAACATATTTCAAATTAATCTTCTGAGCATGACTTCAATAATCAGGTGCTTCACCAGAAAAAAGCTTTCCTGGCATTTTTTAACAAAAAATGAACCATTTATACAAATGACTAGAAGTTGAATTGAAGTCCTTACTTCTGTTCAGCCATTCACTTCAAGCTGTAGGTCCTGTTTTACGTTCTATTTAACAGTACTTACAGTGTTAGCTTTATTATGACATTTATACAAATGACATTCCTTTGTGGGTTTTTCCCCACTGCAGGTAAAGAACTTCCACAAGACGTGACTAAACCCGTGCATGCACAGCAATAACATGATACTTCAGATGAGAAACTGATTTTTGAATACACTCCCCTAAATTCCTGTCAGAGGTGATGACAATGAACATATCTCTATTAGCACTTTGTCCCAGTAACAGCACCAACAGCCCTGAGCTGTTGTGTCCATTGATTCTGTCATATTCCAGACTAACTGAGGCAATACTACTAAAGCAAACATATTCATGATTACAGAGAGTTTTTTAAGTTTGAGTACCATTAAAACACTTCAATTTTCCTGCAGTTTTAAAATATCAGCTCCGGATTAAAAACCCACATTATCATCCTGCGAGATAAACACTAGATATTGACTATTTACCTTGCATACTGATGTACACGAGAGCAGACAATGCACATATTATGGAAGCCAGGAGGATGATGAGGACGAGCAAGTAGCTGTGCAGCAATCCTCCCCCGGGACAGTTAAACTGCCCCTTGTGAACTGTGTAAAGGACGAGAATCCCAATCCACCTGCAGGGAAGCGAGATAACCAAAGCTGGAAGGGATCACCTGATCGACAGTTTTCTCCTTCACGAAAGCACCGCACAAGGATCAATAGCACGGGAGCTGTTACATAAGGAACGCGCTCAGCAGGAATTACGACTCAGACCGAGCCACAGCCTCCCTGCGTGCTGCTCCCCGTCCTCAGGTCCCAGAGAACCCAGACCGGCGGACAGAAAGGAGCAATTACATTAATTACTGCGCTAACGAAACCACACGAGCGCTGCTGGGGGGTTGAACGCAGCGGGCGCTCAGGGCCCGGAGCACGGGCAGCTCCGAGGGCTGGTTGTGTCACGGCCGCCGCGGGGCTCCGCAAACCGCCGGGAGCGCCCCCGGGGCGCGCCTTACCACACCAGGCGGACGAACAGCTCGAAGGCCCCCGGGAGCACGAAGTCGTCGCTGCCGATGGCCCAGCGGCGGCCGAAC
>WEIV01023740.1:48373-59938 GCA_013390005.1 Calyptomena viridis
GCCCGCGAGCGGTGACGTCACGCCGCCGTGAGGGAGTCGGAGCACGAAGGAGCGGCCGCGGCCCCTCAGGAACCTCCGGCCACAAACACCGCCCGGGCACGGTAAGGGCGGCACGGTAAGGGCGGCACGGTAAGGACGGCACGGCAGCCGGGAGGGCATAAACACACACAGGCACCCAACCCTCCTCTGCCCCAGGCTGCAGTCACCATTGCTTCCATCAGTGACAGTGCCCCTCACAGCCTTAAAACGTTCGTATTTCGATGCAGCAAACAATGACATTAAACAACTTGTCTGCACCACAACTTTTCATCCGGTCCCAGGGTAACAGAAAACTTTCACATTCAGGAATGAAAAAAAAAAAGCACAAAGTGTTTTCACCATTTCATAAAGTGTTTATTGAGGATGGTAACACAGGATAAATCATGCAACAGCTCAGTAAAAAAAGGGAATCATTTAAAGGATGAAGAATGGTAACTGGTGCTGCTGATTTTGAAAAGTTTATAAAAAAAAAATAATTGTCCAAAAGTGACATCGAAAACCACTTGAAGCTGAACATGGAAGTTGCTTATAAAGCATTCATTAAAAAGAAAATGTAGATACTGTTTAAAATGATCACCTATGGATTACTGCAATCAACTTACAAGTTTCCCCTTCCTATAGCTGTAATGATGTAGCAGGGCTGTACATCCAAGATATTCAACCGTCTTTTCCTGAACAAACAATACAGTCACAAACACTTGCCACTAAGCAACACAACTGCATCTCTTACCCTTCCCGACCTGCACTGCCAAGTGCTCTCATTTTTGGGAATACCTTCCCAAACATCAGGGCAGCACAGGAAAAGGCCCATCCTTGTGGCCTCAAGCGATTCTGTCACCGCCCTCTTGCCATCAGTCTGTTTTAGAAGGGGAACAACTACAAAATGTGACTGTTCCCCTTCTGGCACCAACATTTATTTTGAATAAGGAAACTCCATGTCAGCAGATGGCACAAAGACTGGGCACCAGCACATCACATCAAACATGGGTGGTTTCAGATTTAGAGTTGACATATATTCGCCTTTTGGAAAAAATAAATACAGTGGAATGAAAATTGAATCAAAGGGAAAGAACAGATGACTACCATCCATCAAGGATGCACATATCTGTGCACTGAAAAAAAAAAAAGGAAAAAAAAATCAGTCGTTTCAAAGAAAATCTTGAAAATTAAAAAAACGTTTGCACTTGTTCCTGGTCATAAACAATCTCACAAAAATCTCACTTTTGGAACTATTCCAATTGAAACCATACACTGAATTTATTAATACAGTATAAGTTTCTTTATGTAAAAAATCTTTATACATAGTAATAAAAAAGATAAAGGCAAGATGCATCAAACAGAAATCTGCTGGTTGTTCTTCCTCCGTTCTTACAGAGCCGCTGCTGACTACCTGCACTACAAAGAGCTGTGTTCTGACTTTCTGTCTCAAGCATCTTCGCCTTTGCTTGTGATAAGGATTGTTCTGTCCAAGCATCCAAAAGGACAGATGCTGGTGATGTTTTGGCACTTACGCTGGCAAACTGAGCTTCTTTCCCTTGAGTACTGTAAGGAAAAGTAGGAGAGGAAACAGTCAGCAAAACAAAGTGTGAAGCAGGAGAAGCACACGCTGTTAAAACTTCAAAGGGACCAGAGTCACATGTTATGTGTCAGGTACACTGCAGTCTCCTCAAGCTGCCTCTCTCTTCAACACATACTGGTGGAACTAGAATTAATCATTTGATTCTTGCCCTCTTGTGGCACCCTGGAATTCCCACTTTTCATCCTCACAGGACATACTAACCTATGACCATGGTCTCTTAAGCAGGAGGATCATCCTTATCAATGGAAGATAAAAGCAACATATATTTACCCCTACTTATTTTAAATTTTTCCCCAAGTTCATCTGACCATTGATACATTTATATTCTACCCATACACAACAAGAGAAGCAGAAAGTGTACTCGATGAATTAAGGAGATTAAAGCAATAATTTGCACACACAATTAACCTCGTAATGCTGACACAGCAGATCTCTACCAGCACGTTAACTGCTACAGCCACACCATGAAGCTGGAGGTTGCTGCACTACTTACCTTTTGTAACATACAAATAGAAGAAGTCACAGTACAGAACGGTCTGCACCACACCAGCAACAACAGCTATGAGGTCAAAAAATCCCTCAAAATAGTAGCGCCAAATCCAGTTGACTAAGTACAAGGCACGGTACAGACCCAAGAAGAAAAGATAGTGAGTAGTGATGGTCTCTGCTTCCCCAGTTTTGCTGATCATAAAAAGTTGAGGGAGAATAGCAACCGATTCCAGATAGATGGAGAAGGTCCACAGTATCTGAAAGGAAAAAAAAAAACCCAGGTATGTTAAACTGTCTTTCTGATAACAGAAAGGACAGAAATATTTGACTTGGCCTGACCTTTCACTCTCTAGCAATGTTATGAATGAATACCTGTTCATACAGGTACAGTATCTGGCAAACTCTCCTTAGCACAGGACAAACTAAGTGAAAGCTTCCTCATCAACCAGAGGACGGTATGAGGAGCTCTCCTGGCAGAGGACACACTCTGCAAAGCAGCTGTGTAGGGAGCTGGCAGGCACAGGTTCACTTGTGAGGGAACTGGTGTGCACCCACTTCAGGAGTCACAGTACCAGGAGCCACAGCTTCCAGAGCTGGTGCTGTGAAAAGCTGGAGGGAAGAAATCTTTTATCTACTGGTTTAAAGAATGAGTTAATACAAAAGAGAATTTAAAATAATGTCTCAAAGTTTTGCAATTTAATTTCCTTTACTAATAGAATCACTTCAATAAATAAAAATGCAGCTCAGTCCACTTAAAATAAGCATCTAAAGTTATTCTCTACTTCAAGGAAAAAATTACCTGTTAGAACTCTAATTACATTTTTAACATGATTTTTCTGTCAGGAAAACACAGTTGCATTTCAAATACAATGCAATTCTTTCTAACACTCTAAACCAGTTGCAATTCTACAAAATTTACAAAGTATTATATAATTCCATTTGTTTTCACCAGGTGGCACCAACTATTCACAAACTGCATTCTGGGGCATTTCTTTAACAGACAGAACAAAAGGAAGGATATTTTTGAATTAATACAACCATCAGAATGTCCTGGGGAAAAGAGTCCTGTGCTTACCCAAATACCCAGTGTTTAACCAACACTGGTCTCTGCAGGTGCCTCAGCTTTGCACCGACACCTCCACCACACTTAACAAAAGATCAGCCTGAACCCACTGAACCCATTCCCTGGGAAGCCTAAAAACGCTCCCCTCCACGTCCTAAATATTTTAGGGGAGAACCTGTAAGCTGGTGCCCTCCATGAGCTCACCTCCAGAGGAGAGAAGTCATGGTTGACAAGGAAGGAGAGCCCCCCGACAGGGACGACCAGGAACTCCACGCGGAAGGTGTCGTGGTTCCCGTCGTAGGTGGCCTTGAACTTCATGTAGATGAGGTACACGGTGGCGTAGGAGCAGGCGATGTAGATGAGCTGCAGAGAAACCACAGGGTCCACAGGGGCTGCAGCACAGCCCCAGCTCCCCACACAGTGGCACCTCGGGCACTGGAGGAGTGAGAAACCCCAACCACAGGGTCCACAGGGGCTGCAGCACAGCCCCAGCTCCCCACACAGTGGCACCTCAGGCACTGGAGGAGTGAGAAACCCCAACCACAGGGTCCACAGGGGCTGCAGCACAGCCCCAGCTCCCCACACAGTGGCACCTCGGGCACTGGAGGAGTGTGGTGTTTGTTCACATGTTTTTGCAGGTTATTGGAGGTATTTAACTTCCCTCAGCAGAGCAGTAATTCCAACCCAGTGACTCTGGGCTCTACTGGTTTTGTTGCTTTAAAAGCATCACTTGCCTCTAGTTTAAGCGAGTGCCCAAAGGTGCTTTGAAGACCCTTTCCTGGGCAGACAGAAGTAAGGAAGTGACTGGACAAGGACTTCCCCAAACATTTCTGTTAGAAATGTGCAGTACATCCGTGCAGTAATGATGGAAGGGGCCTTTCTGCATTCAAAGAGCCCAGTGTGGTGTAACTCATGTAGCAATTAAAAAACTACTCAATTAGCCCCATTCAGACTCGGCCATTAACCTATCTCAAATTAGCTGATTTGCATTAGACCTTTAAACATTTCTAAAGTCTGAAGAGTGGCACTGTCCTCCACCAACCAGTAAGCCAAAAAAGCTGCAAAGGTAACAAACTGAGAAGTACTGAACTAGAATTCAGACTGAGCTGATGTCTAACGTTACCATTTCTAATGGTTATGGTACAGTAGACTATTCCCCATGGAAAAAGCAAAAAGTCTCATTTTACAGATGAGAAAACAGGACCAGAGAGAACCCAAGACTTTCTAAATGTCAATCTGCCATTGTCAGGACAGAGCTCACATTGTCCTGGAGTCAACACAGTACAGCAGACCAGACAAATAGTTTAGCTTCTGTCTCAGTTTCATCACAAAGATTAAATATTCCAAACCATTTCTCACATTAAATATGGGTTCTTTACCTCTGAAAAGTAACTGATTAAAAAGCCCACTGTTTGCAGATGCTATTAATCACTAAAAGCTCTGTTCACATACACAAACTGCCAAAAATCCTGCATTAAAGAGCTCAGAATCCCAAGGCTCTGCTACATGAGCACCCCAGCTGACTGGAGATAAAGGAGACACAGGGAACCCCTACTACAGGTGTAAACTAAGAGTGAATGAACCTGAACTCTTTATATTACAGATTTCTTCATGAATTATAGTGTATTTTGGGACATTCAGAAAGGTTTCATATTTAAAGACACCAAGACAAAAATTGGTAGAAAAATGACTGCAGAGTGCACTGGCAGAAATGCATCCAGTTCTCAGCTATAGGTACCATGACAAAGAAACTGTAAGAGAATTCTACAAACACCACAAAGTAGTCTGCAGGTCATTAAGGCAGATACAGCCAATTTGTGTATTTCTGTATATATTCCTGAAGCAAAGAAGAAACTAATTTTCCTAAATATCTGATGATCCCTGCCAGACAAATACAGCAACTTGGCACCTGCAGGTTAACTAATATTTCTCTAAAAATACTGAAGAAAAACCTCACTCTACAGAAATTAACAACTTATTTTTTCCCTGCAAATTACAGCATTTTTTTCTGGTTAAAAAGTTTACATTATGTTCTGGGTAAACTGACCTGTAGTAGTTCCTTATCCCAACAACTGTGTAAAGTTAGATACTCCTAAATATATGCAGATAGAACAAGAGCTTATGTTGGGAGCTCAGGCTTCCCCTTGACACTACAGGAGTGGGCTGAAAAGACAATGACATCCAAAGGTCTTTTTAAGCTGTGACCTTACAAACTGCAACAGAAGCTTCCATTTGGCAAGTTAATATTGAATTTGAACACAGGACCACACTGTTATTACTGGAAAGACTCAGTTTAATATGAAGTTGAGTATCTTAAGTGTCACTTCCCATATTAATTCCTTTTCTGGTTCAAGAGGCTGCAGAACAAAGCCATGGTCATGGCCCTGAGTCACAACCAATAAAACACTGCAGGAAGGCCCAAGCTGCTCCTTTAATGCACCAAGAGCACCTTTCAGTAGTCTCAGAAATTACATATGGAGAAACTTTGTGTTTCAGGAATATCTTATTTAATCCACAGCTCTTCATCTCAATTGTTAATACTAAAATTCAAGCATACACATTTGACTTGTTAGAAGACAAGTGTGACTTCAAGATCCAAAATTTTATTTTACAGTATTATTCCTCTAATTCACCAGTATATTTTGTATCATTGATTACCTAGTCTTTCCTTCTGGCAAAGTCACACAATCCTCTAAATTAAAGCTGAAAAGCATCAAGAAAATCCACAAATCAAGGAATCGGATTAAAAAAGCATCTGCTCTGGTGCCACAAATTGCTGAATTGGTGCCACAAATATGCTGCACTCTCCCAGATTACTGATTTTCTTGTACTCAGCATGAGAAATTGCAGGAATAAATGTGACATAACCACTCCAAATGTGGGCTAATATTGTGGGCAAGAGAAGGGGGTATAATCTCCTGGAAGTGACATTCCTAAGAGCTCCCTCCTGTCCACTTCTGATCAGCCTCTGACCAGACACTGGCTGCAATTCTGGCAGTGCATTCTGAATACTAATTTACCTTGTAGTGGATAAAAAGAGATTTACTTATGCTCTAACATCTCAATTGAGAAATACAATTTATTTGAACCATTCTTCCAAAAGCTTTTATTTTCAATAACCAAAATGACATTTGTTCTAAATGTCACAGTCCCCACACAAACAGTTTTAAAAGATGCAGTAGAGTGCAGAGAAAAAGTAGGGCTTTGAGTCCATCTCCCCCATTCCTTACCCAGGGCCCATGTAGGACTCACTGTGTAACAACACTGTGCAATGGGCCACTTAAAGCTGCTGCTGTAAGGAAATGCTGCCCCAGCACGAGCTGTTGTGGCTGTGCTGCATACAGTACCTTCATGGATGTGTTGTACAGGGAAATGAAGGAAGTGAAGAGGTCCAGGTAACGGGTAGTGAACACCAGTGCAAACAGGAGCTGGCTTTTCCCAGAAATACCTGCAGTGATAAAGGAAATAGTATATTACCAAAAAGTGATGATGTCTTTTAAAACACCTGCTGCTAAGGATGAGAAAGGATATGTCCTTTATTTCCAAGCAAGTCGATTACAAAATTAGCACTAAATTTAAGCTCCCACGGTACAAACAGAATTAAAAGCCCGTGTAGCTCAGTGGTGTGGAAACACAGGCAACTCAATTCAGAAACAATGGTGGGAAAAACAACAGCCCAAACCAGATGTATTATGTATTATAACAAAATTTTAAAAAGAGAGAAAAGTGAGCTAGAATGTCAGACATCTACATTGCCTCCTCAAAGCAACTTCTGATTCTAGGCCCCAGTTCAAAGTGTTTGTACTTCACTTCAGGCACTAGAGCTGAGCCAGAAGTGTAAAAGCTTTGCACAATCAGTCACTAAAAGCTTCTCAAAACTGGGGTGAGGCATCTCTCCCTAACACTGATGTGGTGGTGTGTCACAGCAGGGGAACAAAACAACCCACCCTGTTCCTCCATCTTGTTATTCCAATTATTCTTGTTTTCAGTCATCCAGGGTGAAAATAATTGAATCTGTTCAGCTAAGCATGCAAATCTTGTTCAAAAAACAAGGGAAAAATACTGTGTAGGAGAGGGTTACAATGCAAGGCTCAGGATCCTTGTCTCTTATACAGAGATATTTCTAGAGAGGCTTTTACTAACTGTGCCACAAAGCAATTAGCAGAAGGCTGTTATGGTTATTCAACTCCTCCTTCACTCCAGCTTATGGAACAGGGGATAAGTGACAGAATTTTAGGTTTATGCATAAAGTACAGGAAAACTGAAACAGGAACAACTGTTGTTGGCAACTTTCCCATGTCAAATGTCTGAGGTGAGACTGCTGTGCCACTGCAGGCAGGGAACAGCAAACACCCCAAAACCTCCAGCTACACAGGCTGTAGAGCCAGAAAAGTTACAAGTATTCAAAACCAAAACAACCCTCCCACAGAAAAACCCCACAAACAAACCACTTCCTAAAATTCAGAGCAAAAAGAATCATTGGACATTTCTGGAGCCACACTATGTTGCACAGGGAGCTGGAGCTGACTGTGGGCTGCATCCAGGGCTGCTCTGCCATCACAGCTCACCAAGAAATCCCCTCTGCAAGTAACACTGCCCTGAGGTCAGAACCCACAGGACAAAGAAATCCACCTGGACAGATCACACACCATTACACTGCATTATTTAGAATGTTATTTGCTTTAAGTAAATAACTGAACAGGAAAATAAAAAAGCATATATAAGACACACTGATTACTGGTAACAATTATAAATTTAGATCTGGATGTACTGTCACAAAAATATACATCTACACTTGACACCTTCCTCTAAACCACTGCCAGCCTCATCTCCTGAACCCCAAAGTTGCAATTTTTATTAAGGCTTTTCATACTTTCACTGATTTTTCAATCTTTAGAATAGTTGCATGTTCCTGAACCCCATCCTAAACCCAAGATTAAACTAACTTTCAGGTTAAGTAGGCTAGACTAGACCAGGAGAGGTTCAAAGTGTAAACCTCAGCCTATGGAGAGACAGGCAAACTGAAGTAAGATCTACACCATGAGTAACAACGGGGGAGGGAGCAGGTAAACACCTGTATGGACTAACTGCATTTCCTTCTGCCTTTCCTGTGACCCCCACAAACATCACTTAGTTCTTGAGCTAAATAAAACCATTTTTATTTCTTCTTCCCAAGCTCTGGGCTGACATTCAGGGGAGCCAAACCTCCCGTTTTTGTTCCCTCCTCACACGTGGAGAAACCCCTTCAACTCCTGTGCTCCAGCCTGGCTAAAGGCAGAGCATGAAACCCCAATTCAAAGGCTCAGCTGATGTTCCCACCAGGGAGAGCAGAGCTGGAATTGCAGCACCTTGTTCCCCATTTCCCTGGCTGTGGGGAGCAGGAGCAGAGCAGAGGCTCAGGCAGCCCAGTGGGGCAGGGGGGACAGAGCACCCACAACACCCACACTCCAGTTTGAATAAGGGAGGGCAGTCCACACTTGGCCATGCAAATTTTACAGACTTTTTGAAATAATAAAAGAGTAGTTTTGTTCTGTACCAAGTCCACATCAGCCACAGAACCACAACATCTTTGATTCTGCTAATAAACCACTAAGAATCCTGTACTTTCAATTAAGAAAACACACAATCCAATTTTGAAGACAAGTCTTTCAACAGAGAAAGGGAATACTTTCCTTCAAAGAGAGAAGACATTCCAAAGCTACCTAAAGCAGCAGTTCTGGAGAAAATACAAGCTGGCAGCAGCCTATGGCAAAGTGCTGTCTCCAATGTAGGGTATGAGCTGTAAAACTGCTTTACCTACCTATGTTACCTACCACAAGTAGTACACACTGACTGCCTACACTACTTTTTCACAGTATTCAGCATAGAATTTGGCAAAATTGCAACTGCAGGTCACCCTTAACACTCGACAAATGACACAGAGAAAAGCAAATCAATTTTCAGGCAGTAATTTGCACTGCAAACAGTCTAATTTTACTGAAATGGGTAAGAAAATACAGTCTGAACATGACAATGTTTGAAAGCACAGGATTCCTCAAGTCTCATGGATTTCCTCATTATGTCATGAAGTCAATAATGGAATTATCTGCTACGTTTTCTGTGGCTTCTATTAGTTATTTGAGCTGTTATTTTGAGTGGCAAATGCTTTCCCAAATTCTAAATCTGGAAACTCAAATAACTAGACATGCAAAAAACTGCTTCCCTGCCAGCTCTGAAACTCTGAAGTCATGACTTGCTTTGCTTTCCCCTCGTTCTCTTCAACATCCTGACTGACTTAGACAAACCAATTCAGTTTGTGGAACCCTGAAAGCACAGACTGCTCCACAATGCAATTAGCTCAGCCTCACCTATTCCCTTAATTAGAGGAGCAGCTTCTTAGGACACAAAATGGGGACTGATGTCTTCAGAGAACTGCAGGTTGCAGCAGAGGTGCCCAGGCTGCCTCCCTCATTTGCAGCTGCTTTTCCAGCCCTCCGAGCTCCTCTCGGGACAAAGGCCTCAGACACACCCGGCCAGGAGAGGAGGGGGGTTTGCAGCTCCTCCAGGACCACCTGGAAGCCCTGAGTTATTTCCTAAGCTCCTTTCTGCTGCTTCAGAAGTGAACAGTTACAGCAGCAGCTGGTTTGCCCACGTTTCCTCAGTCACCAAGAACCACGAGGTGTAAGTTTATTTCATTTATAACCAGCTCTAATAACCATGCAAAGGAATGGCAGAAAGCCCCCTAGTAAGAGACACACAGCATCTGCTCAGTGTTAACTGGTAACTACTCAGGGGTTATTGTGTGTGACACTAAAAACGTGTGTTTTATGCAAATACATATTTACAAAGGTTTTTTTAGTAAAAACCTCAACTGACAACAAAGAATCACTACGAGGAACAGAATACAGCCCCCAAAACAAAATCCTTTGCTCATGTTCTTTTGAGGTGTTCTCACTCTAGACAAACTTGTTAAGCCTCAGACACCAATGTCAGCAGCACCAGGGATCTGGAGTTACTCCTGAGGACACAAAAAACCAATTCCCAGCAAGAGGAATGAGGCAGACACTCCTACTGAAAGAGCCCCTGTGAGTGTGTGTGTGTGTTCAGGGACGAGGCCTCACCTGGGACAAGGGACACTGCCTCACCTGGGACAAGGGACGCTGCCTCACCTGGGACAAGGGACACTGCCTCACCTGGGACAAGGGACACTGCCTCACCTGGGCCAGGGACACTGCCTCACCTGGGCCAGGGACACTGCCTCACCTGGGACAAGGGACACTGCCTCACCTGGGACAAGGGACACTGCCTCACCTGGGCCAGGGACGAGGCCTCACCTGGGCCAGGGACGAGGCCTCACCTGGGACAAGGGATGCTGCCTCACCTGGGCCAGGGACGAGGCCAAGGCCCTGTGTAAAACATGCCTGTTTACCTTCCTGCCTCGGAGAAGCAGTAGTAGTAATGATTGTAGTAATGATTGCTGTGAGGCTGCTTCTTATGAATAAACCCCTAGTAAGAGATGCTCAATCACAACTGACTTGAGGAAAGCAGCACCAGATCACATTGTATTACACTGTGTAAATAACCTCACGTCCAAAGGTCACTTAGGAGTCTCTTGGCTCAAACTCTTACTTCAAATTTAGACTTGCACTAGAATTTTTTGTTTTCTTCCTCAGATAGCAAAAGATATTTGGTTTTTAGATCCTTAGCTCTGTTGTTGTTTGTAATCTCAACGCCATTTCTCAAGCACCACAAAACTCTACAGAAGAGCTGGAGAAGGCAAAGCCTCTCCTGCCACATCCAGCCAGGATTCCCGGAGCACTGGAGCCTGAGCCAGGCAGGTCCATCGGGAAGGGGCAGAACAGCAGCTCTCTGCTCCTGCTGCATGTGAACCCTGGAGTAATTTAATTGATCGCTTTTGTAAAGGTAAGAACGGGTTTTACTTTAAGTCTGTTTAAAACCAAAGTTATTACTTTTTAAAAATGGAAACTATTAATTTACTCTTTGTTTCTTGCACTATCAAGTGATCAGCAAGTGACTTGACATGAAGTCATACAGAACCTGTACTTCCTCTTACCTGTAGGGTAAATATCTTTCATTTCTCCATTTTCAGCTATTTCAAGTTACAGCTTAAACTAATTCTTCACGCTTTTAACTGAAGTCTTTAGAGATACGTCTGTTCGACAGTGTAAACCCGGTATTTGAATAATATCTCACGTCAACACACGACAAACGGATTTCAGCACCAATCACCCCCACCAGCGAGGGAGGAGCTCTGCTGGGGAGAACGCGAAGCCAAGCGCACCGCCAGACTCCGGCGCACAGAAAGAAAAGGGCATTTCCAGGGCGGGCGGGCGGCCCGAGCCGCGGACACACCGAGCACGGAAATGCCCGTCTGGAACGGCAACAACTCCCGGTT
>WEIV01023740.1:60786-104146 GCA_013390005.1 Calyptomena viridis
GGCCCGCCCCGCCCTCCGCGGGCTGAGCCGCGGGCGAGCGCGGCCGCTGGTCTGTAGTTCTGTACGGTAGTAGGGGGTGTCCTGTGCGGTGAACAGGGGCAGCGGAGCTGGTACATCGTAGTAGCCCAACGGTGTGAAAATCTATGCGAGTTATTGCAGAGGGTCCAGCGGAGGCCGCACCGGTGACGGGGGGTCTGGAGCCTCTCCCTTAGGAGACACTGCGGGAGCTCGGCCTGTGTTCTCTGGAGAAAAGAGTCCTGAGGAGAATGTGATTAATAAATAGAAATATCTCAAAGGCGGGTGCCAGGAGGGTCATAGAAGCACGGAACCAAAGAATGGTTTGGGTTAGGAGGGACCTTAGAGCTCCCCCCGTTCCACTGACCACCCCGGGTAACTCGGGGTCCCGTCCAGCCTGGCCTTGGACACCCACAGCTCCGGGCACCCCGCGCCAGGACGGTGCCAGACCCGCCAGAGGTGCCCAGCAACGGGGGCAGGAGCGATGGCCATGAACTAAAACACCGGTCCCACCTCAGCACGAGGTGGCAGAGCCTGAACAGCAGCCCCGGGAGGGAGTGGAGTTTCCCCTTTGGAGCCGCTCCAAACCCGCCTTCCTGGGCCACCTGCTCCGGGTCACCTGCCTTGGCCTGGTCTCCAGAGGTCTCTTCCAACCCTAACAATGCTCTGACTGAACTCTTCCAAGGAAACGAAAAGGCAATTACTCCCTGCCCCAGTCGGGCCCTGCTGGTCAGCACGGTGCCTCTTCACAGCCCCGAGTCCCTAACCCTGCACACTGCCCAAAGTGCTTCAAAGAGGCCTTTCCTCTTAACTGTCCAATTTTACTAAAATAGGAAATTATGGATTCCTGGATAGTACACAGAACTCTTTTGCTCTCTGACAAGTTTGCCATTTAGCTGCACTTTGAACAGCATGCTGTGTAACAATGTACAGAATAGTATTTCTGAGGAGCAATTTCAAATGTTCTGGGGTACTAACATAAGAAATTTAACTTACAGTGGAGTTTGTGTTTATTCTCTGCAGACCTGTGTTTTCTCTCCAGTCTCCCTTGTGCCACACTGCAAAGGGAGGTCAGACCCCTCACCTCACCAGCAGCCCCCAAGGCCACACCATATGCCATGGCAGAGAGTATTTTACTCATCAGGACAATAAAGTTCTGAGCTCTGCTTAGTCTCTTGCCTACAGATCTTGCTTTAAAAAAACCAAAACCAAACCCCCAACCCCCCCCAAACTTAACAAAAACATTTTCCACTGAGACAGAGACCACATTGCTTTAAGTTGTGCACCAGTCTGGGATACCAGTGTTTTGTGATGAAAGAACTAGAGAAGGAGATCATTTGAAATTTGATTTCTCCTTGTAAGGAAGATGGGCTGTGACAGGGGCACAGCTGCTGCAGTTGGATGACTGTTCCTGGACTGCTGGGCTGGCACTGTCCCTGGCACTGTCCCACCTGGAAGCAGCGTGTGCTGTCCATGAACACAACACAGCCCGGGCCAAAGCTCCAGTTACCTGTTCCAGTGACACTTCAGGCAACTCCTTCCTTGTTGCTGGGTGTCCCTGGAGTGAGTGAGACCTTTCCCACAGCCCCAGGGCTCCTGGCACCGCTCACAGCTGCCCCAAGGTGGGTCCGTGGGAGCCCTGACAAGGTTCCACTCTAATCTGATGGGGCTGGAAATAAATGGGGGGCTGAGGATCCCTGGGTACAGCAGTCAAGTGATAAATTAATCTGCCAAAATGCAGCACATAATTGTCTTTGGAATAGTTGAGCAGATTATACAGAGGCATAAAGGGCTTCTTAAAATTAAGGAAAGATGCCTGTATTTTTTTTAACAGAATCTTTAGAGCTTCACCCTGAGGAGTTGGTTAACTGTGATGTGACAGATTGGGATCACTGGCAGTGACACATTGCAGGTACTGCCCCAAACCTGCCAACAGCCACAATGCCAGCTCGAGCAGAGACAGTTGTCACACTGGGGATGGGTAGTTGTTTTCTGATCTTTGGAGATTTTAAAGATACCACAGATGTGGCATTTATCTCAGTACCAAGTCACAGAGATATTTTCTCTACTGATGACCCAGAACCAGTAGCCCCTTTCTCTGAATATAAAGATTTCAGGCAGTGAAATAATCAGCCAACCAAGTATTTCTTCTCATCTGTTAACCTCTTAATTCCAACCAGAGGAATTCAATGAAATACCTCCTTGTCCACAGTGCCAGACAGGGTCACACACTCAGCAGAGCCAGGCCTACACCAGAGTTAGGTCAGACTATGAGCAGCTGGATGTACATCCCCCAGTACAGATGGCAGTGCCCAGCAACCAGCACAGAGTCACAAGTGGAGAGGAGAGCTGCAATTCTCACAGTATGCACATAACAAAGTTATTGTCATGAGATATATATTCATGGTATATATTCAATATATATTGTCATGAGATATACATTCAACAGCAGATTTGTGCACAAATCTGATTTTTTTTTCGTTCCCAAAGAACTACAAGAATTAGAAAGAATATAGGAAAAAATTAAGCTTGGTTTAAGCAAATGTTACCCCTATCTACAACAAACAGCAACTTTTCTTTAAGAATCAATGAAATATTTATACAGCATTTCTCTGTAGTATATCCTGATCATGTGAAAAGGAGAGGGCCTGTGAGACGTGTCCCACGAGTGGAAGTGATCAGTGCCAGTTGTGTGTAACCCCCCTGCACAGGGGACACATGTGGCAGTGGATCTCTGCACCCAGGGCTCCTGTGCTTTGTTTCAGGGCAGCAAAGAGGGAAGTGCACGTTTCATTTTCCTCTTGCACTGGCAGTGAATGGGCAGGTTACATACCTGGATTACACACAGACACTCCTGCTCCCCATGCCTTTCTCTCCTTTCCATCTTCTCTTCCCACAGAAATTCAGTTTCAACAGTTGTCAGAGAGGCATCTCATGAATCACACATTTTGTAGCATGGGCTTTTCCATCAGTGACCTTTACAAGAAGTACATTGGCAAGAGTAAAATTGCTTTTCTATGCTCTTTGCCCATCCAAGATGCTCACACCATCTCATGAACCAGATGGGATTTGAAATCTCACCATGAAATAAGGACAACATTAAGTGGGTGCTCCACACTTGCCCCTCCTACACCACTCTTGTAAGAAATAAATGTCTTTGACCAAATGGAAATGCAATGCCAAAGTTCTTAACATAATTATTACTTTAATAAAATATATAAATGATCAAGGAGTTCAGCTATTTAAAAGAACTTGTGCTTGAAAGAAATTAGAGCACAGATGGCACAAAACAAAGAGCTCAGTCCTGCTCCATTTAAAAGCTAAACTCTGACTCACATAATTGCAGGTGGATTCACTCCCAGGTATATTGACAGATCACTTTCAGCTCATATGGATTTTTGAAGTGCTTGGTACAGCTCAGTCTCATATCTGACTTAGGCAGCTGAACTGGAAATGCTGACTGTCTTGATGTGAAGTGCACAGAGAATTCAAGTCAGGCAATTTCTAGAAATCAAACCACCTTTCAGCACTTTTACATCTAAGCAAGGCAGAACTTCTTAATGTGAAAACACAGGGAAATCTTTATAATGTATTTGACCCACTGAAGTATTTTTCAGTTTTAGTGGGCATTCACATGTGTTTGTTAAAATTGATAAAACAATTTTTTTCTATTGAAATAAATGTTGCAATCTGCTGTTCACATGCAGAAAAGGGAACATGGTGGGAAAAGCTGGAATCTCACCATTAACATCAGAGGAAAAGGTGCCAGGCAGTTTGCAGCAATCACAGTTCTTTGCTTATAAAATGCAGAAGTAAAGCACAAAGTCACACTTGCCAGGGCTGGTTACAGGCAAAGGCAGCAGAGAAGGAAAGGAGGGCTGAGTCTCTCACTGCCTTCTTTGCCAGGAACAAAGCCCTGAAAACCAGGCTGGCTCCTGGTGCTGCAGGAATTGGAGACTGTGCTGGGAACTGTTAGTGCCAAGAGCAGCACCAGCTCAAAGCTCATCCCTTCCCTCTCAGCCTCTCCCAGTGCTTCCCCATCTGAGCACAATCTCAATTCTGGCTTTCAGGGCTGAGAATCCAGAGCTAATGTTTGCCATAAAGAAATACAAGTAACAGCCTGAAAGGCATTTACTACAGCACAGCCCTGAATGAAAAAGCCCAACTTTTCAGTCCATGTGTTGCCTTTTTTAGTCTAGAAAAGACAGACTTTGAAATGACAGGATGGGAAACTATACCATGAGTTCTTGGTGTAAAAGCACGTTGAACAACACCAGAATTAAGTTCACATGCAGAGGAATTTCAATATATCTTTTTCCCCATTGTTTAAAATACTGAGGCCTGGCATGAGAAATTAACATTAGATGTGTAACCCATTTGTTGTTAAAACATAGGAAAATATTTTTCATTTATAATGATGAGAAACTCCTTATAATAGATCTTGTGGAAAGCACTGGATTGACATTCCCAGTAGTATGTAGACCCAGTGAATAGTTTTCCTGTAGCATTCCCAGGTGTGCACTTCAACCCTGCCTGTATTGAAGGGCCTGTCTCTTGATGAACACAGCCAGGTTTCCATGGTGCTTTTGTCACATGAAATAATAATCTATTGCCAGTGCCCTCAGTGTCAACAGTTCTGTGTGGAACACAAACAGCCTTGGGAATTACATTTTGTGCAGGTGCTTAAATTATAAAAATGTGTTATCACTTCTTATCTGAGCAGGATTTAAACCAGCAGCCCAGAGATGAAGTTACTTTATTGCAACAGCAGTAATTTTTAGTGCAGTTTCTACTACATCACAGGGAAGGATTGCCCCTGTCCAGGGAACTTACACTCAAAGTAGAAGAAGAAAACCCAACTGGTGGATACAACAGACCAAATTAGTCCAGGTACAAAGCACTGGGTACCAAACATCAGCCTCTACATAACAGTCCCCTGGTACCTGTCCCCCAGGTCATTCAGGTGTCCTAACACATAATCTTGTCTGTCACTGATTTTCCCATTACTCAGATAAACCATTTCCAGTTTTGAAATTTAAAGTATTTGGAGGGATACTGTGTTAATTGTTAATGGCAAAAGCATGGAAAGGAGGTAATTCTCATCATGGTGGCAGATGAGGGTGTTGCTGTTAAAAATTTAATCGCTTTGCACTCAGAAATCTCAGAGCCTCTTGACTCTACTGCTCATGCTGAGCTGCAGCTCTTTTATCTCTGGCATATCTGTTGTAAGCTTCAGGACACTGAAAATCAAAACACAAAGAAAAATATTAAGTCTTTTGACATACCTTGCTTTGCAGTCTAAAAGACTAAAAAGAATACTTAAGCATTTAGTTTGTTTAATTGGAATCTGTACCTTAAGCCCACCACTAAAATTTAGCCTGTCAAAATGTTAAAATCCAATGAAAGTTGATGGAAACATTCTTTTAAATGAAGATTATCAAAGTGGCTGAGGAATAAAGTCTTATAAATAGACTGGAGCAGGCCAAACACAGATTAATACCAAGAGTCTGTTCTAAGTAACAATCCAGTAATGGCCTGGTGCTACATGGAATTTTAAATAGAGTTTTGTTATGTTTGGCTTTACAACAGAGACAAGATAAAGTGCTTTCCCCCTTGATTAGATTCTGAGATAGTCTAACAGAGGTACAAGACATCTCTAATACAGAAAAATTATTCAGATATTGTTATCTCTGTCTTCAGAGCAGGAAGAGGGTCCCACAGTCCTCCTTCACTGCTACAGATGAAGGATGCTTCTGTTATAAAGTTACTTCTAATTAAAACTAGAACTCACCTCAGGACTAACAGAGAGGCAGGTGCAGTGCAAACACAGCACACAACCAGATGCCAAAGCTGCTCAAACAAGGAGCACCTGGAAAGCAGAAACCATTTTGTCTTAGTCTCATGCTACAGTTCAGGTCTAGTACAGTCTTATCTAAACCACCCCAAAGAGGTGCAGCAAATTCCAACAGTTGAATCCTAATTACATCCAGCTGCTCAAAAGGCATCACTAGTCAGAACTGTCACTTTCAGTCAAAAATCCACAGCTCCAAAGAGAAGCATTTCAGAGGGTGGTGCTCCCTAGAGGCAGGAACAATGAACGAGCAGCTCAACAACTCGGGTTCTCTTTACCCAGGAAACTCCTCCCCTTGGCACATCTCCTCCCCTTGGCACATCTATCCCCAGAAGGACCGGCTGGGCTGAAACCACCTCCCAGCGCCTGGGGAAGGTCTGCTCTAAGGCCATCATAGGAATTTATTTCCCCTTACTCCTATTTTAGCACTTCAGCTTCCCTCTCTTCAAGAGCTCATGTCTCACTGGTGTCCCAGGAAGCCCCATTTGCTGTCTGACAGGGATGATTTCTCAGCCCTGGCTGGACTATGTGCACACTCGCTGTAACACATCCATTAACATTGCCAGTGTCACTTGCTCAGTAGAACTGCGACATGGAGAAGTGAGAGGTTAAACCTCTGAAGCACAGGTACTAATAGGCTTTAATTCCAAATAGGATGGGAACAGCAGGAAAAACTGTTGGACGGGACCTACAGTCTGGAAAAGGTGCTAATCCACGCCGGTGGTACCTCCTGTCCCACTCACAGCTCTGCAGACAATGTGCTGCCGCAGGTAAAGCTGCACAGAGAGCCCTGCCCTTCGTTTAGGGAAGGGAGGGAGGAGAGGCCACAGCTGCCGTTCCAGACGCACCTCACAGGGGAGTGCCCGGCCCGGCGTGTGGAACCGGCAGCTGCCACAGCCACCGACACAACTCCTGCCTGGGTTCCGCTGTGGGTAAAGCCCACACTGCCCCGGGTTTGTCCCGGTCGGGCCCGCCTGGAGCGGTGGGTTAGTGAATTCCCTGTAAGGCCCTGTGATTCCAGGCCCGCCTGGAGCGGTGGGTTAGTGAATTCCCTGTAAGGCCCTGTGATTCCAGGCCCGCCTGGAGCGGTGGGTTAGTGAATTCCCTGTAAGGCCCTGTGATTCCCCCGACTGGAGCGGTGGGTTAGTGAATTCCCTGTAAGGCCCCTCACACCTCGGTGTGACCGCGGCGGTGGCCGTGGCCCCTCACACCGCCCTGGGGGTGCGCCCTGCCCGGGCAGGAGGGACAGGGGACCNGCTGGAGCGGTGGGTTAGTGAACTCCCTGTAAGGCCCCGCGATTCCAGGCCCGCCTGGAGCGGTGGGTTAGTGAATTCCCTGTAAGGCCCCTCACACCTCGGTGTGACCGCGGCGGTGGCCGTGGCCCCTCACACCGCCCTGGGGGTGCGCCCTGCCCGGGCAGGAGGGACAGGGGACCGCACTCACCGCTGGCACCCGGGGCTGGCACGTCCTGGGGGNGGCCTGGCGCGGGCAGAGACCAGAGTCGGTTACACGAGTTACACGGGAAGGGGCACAAGTGATGGTGCCTTGGGTTTGGAAGGAGGCACAGTACCTTCAACATTGCGTAGCTTTATACCAGAGCTCAACAGAGCTTCACCTGAGCACACCTGAGTACCTGAGCACTCCTGTCTCCCCGTGCCCTTGGATGCTGGGAGCTGACAGCCCGAGAGCTTCCCATGCATGGACACTTCTCAATATATTGCTCAAAGACTGATGGCATTGTGAATCCTCTTGTCTTTTCATTTATTTCCTCTTACATCTGCTCCCAAGCAACCTCACCTGAACCCACATGTGACCTTTGATTATAGTTAACATTAGAGCAGTGAGATGAAATAAACCCATGCTTTAATCTCATTATTCAATTTTCTCTTTTAGATTGAAAATCTTCTCAGTTTGGTCATATTGAATTTAAAAATTAAACACAGCAATCATATATCACATAGCAATTAACCAGTTTGTAAGGCCTGCATTTTTGGGCATGCTGGATTGCTTTGATTCTAGTTAACATTCCGCAGTCACAAGCATTTTAACCCTCCTACACAACAAGCCTTCTTTCCTGCAACAATTCTGCATCCAGGTTCTACTTTGGAATGACAAAATTCCCCTTCCAAGTAGGTCAGATGATGGAGCAAATCTTTGCCCATTTTTCATTGTCTGCCAAATGGTGAGTTCATTTAAACAGAGCAAATTCATGTAAATACCTACAGATCCAGACATTTTGAATTGAGCTGCCTCTTAACTCATTTTAAGTCCATAATACAATGTAATTTTTCATGAATAAAAATCTGAATAATGGATATAGCTGTAAAAGCAAAATCTGTTTTGAGTCTTTCAAATACAGAAAATTCTACCCAAAAAAGGTGCCCTGTTATTTGTTAAGCACTTTTTCTAGTATCATTAGTACTCTTACAGAAATGTATGCTATTTGATAGAACTCCTACAAGGTGCTATAGATGTGCTTTTCAAATAAATAGACTCACCTAGGACATTTCAGGCTTATCTGAACTGTCAGTGTTCTGTGTTCAAGGAGTTTTTCTCTTTTATGGGAGCTGACACAGTTAACTATCTGTTTAGCTCATCTGCCCAGAAGTCCTGAGCATCTGAGAAAGACCAGCCTGGGCAGAATATTAATCTTGTCACTAAGTCAAATAAAGTCTGGGGCAATGATCTCAAGATCCCTGTTCTAATTTCCAGTCCCCATTCAGAACTGCTGTAATTAGATGGAATTCCTTTCCAATCTGTATCTGTCTGTACAATCTGTTTTTTCAGAACTAACTCAGTAGAATGCTGCCAGATTTTAGGTTAATCAAACAGCTCTCACAGTCAGCAGAGAAATGTGTAGCTATTACAGCAGCCTTGCAAATGTTCAAAAACAGAGAAGAACCCCCAGATCTGAATACAATATTGGTAGAGAGTCCACTCCCTGCTTCCTGACCCTAGATATTTGATTTTCCCTTGGGATGCATTCTGGAGAACACATAAAGCTTGTCTACCTCATTTCATCACAAGTACAGATGACACAGCTGGAAATTAATGTTTCAGATCCTTCATGGTCTCTCACTTAACAGACCATAGAAAAATTTTTGCCAAAACCCAAAAACTATAAATCAGTGCTGCAGTTTATTTGTACCAGAGTAAAAATGATAGAAATTTAGTGACTTCTTCAGTAATAGAGCTCTTACTTGGAAAATTTCAGGAGGTATGTGTCTTAGTGCTGCTGGCTGGAAATAGGGCATCAGGCTTTTATCAAAACCTTTTAGTTCATCCTCATTCAAACCACCTAAAAAACCCAAACCATAGGAACAAAACTCAGTTATTGTTCTTCTAATACAAATTTTAAGCATTTATACAAAATATCTAATAAATGGTTTATTCCAGGGAGTTACATAGAGAGACACTGGTTCTTCGTTTTGTTTCTTTCATTATCTTCCAACACTGCAAATCATCTGACCTCAACCATTGTATGGAATGTACTCTAACCAGGTTATTTTATCTTGGAAAAGAGAATGAAAGAGTCAATAAAACCATAAGCTGTATTATTAGGGAACACTTGTTCACCTCTGCTTTCAGCCTCTTGTGATGCAAGCTGAGGGAGCATTGTCCTGAGGGAGCACTGGCAGTTCCCCCTCCACCCAGTGTGGAATCACTGCCACAGCTATTGGGGATGCTCAGATTTCTGACAGTTCAATGTGCAGGTAAAGGACCACAGGAAACAAATCCATGACCAAAACTGGGTGTGACCTCTGGCTCAGGAAGTCCCCAGGGCTGTGAGAGAAGGGTCACTGCAGGCTATTCCTGCCCTTTTGCTCTTCCCTGGGCACTTGCAGTGCTGGAGGCAGGATGCTGCTCAGAGGCAGCACAGCCTGTCCTGCAGCAGCCTGGAGCACCCCAGAGAGAGGGGCTGCACTCCTGCCTGGCTCTGCCCTCCCTCATGTGCCCTTTCCATCCTGCAGCACCCAGGCTGTGCTTCCCACAGAGAACATTAGGGACAACACCATGACTTGGCCTTCCTGCTAAGGAAACTGCTGGATGTCCATCCCTGCAGCTGGCTCCTCTCTGCAAATGTCTTTTGCCAGTCTAGAAAAAGTCACTATTTTTGAACCTATCTTTTAATGCTTAATAACAATGCTTCATGTTACCTGCTATAGTACCAATCTCCTGTAAAACAGAGCCATTCCAGCTGCTGGAAGCACCAAAAACAGACTCTGCCATCTTCTTAAACTGTCTCAGAACAGGGGTGCTACAAAACAACAGGCCAATTCTTGCAACTGCAGCACTGCAAAAGGCAACGGGGTCAGTGTTAGGTGCTGCAATCACACACAGCACTAAATCTGCCTGCAATATACTTAGTCTGCTATAAGATGACTCCTAAACCCATTTTCAATTTAAAATATATGCACACAAGTTGCATACAAATGTTTAAGGCTTTGAGAAAAAACCTGAGTTTCTCAGTGCAATACTTACATTGTGGGATATAAATGGCAGAGGAAACCTAAAATAGAACATGTTCTACACAACTGCTCTACACCTTCCATAACTGTTACTGCCTTTCCAGAAACATTTAAAATGTAAAATGGTGTATTTTGGGCTCTGAAAACCTTGACAGAACAAAAATGGCACAATAAATATTATCAATAGAGACACTTATAAGTATTTCATTAAGTATAGAATGCAGTACCTGAATTCAGCAGTATTTATGGACATGATTTCTGTGGGGTTCAAAGCACAGAGGATTGCTCCTAATCCAACTAAATCAAAGCTTTTTAGTGTGCTGATGGTCTGGCCAGAGTCTTCTAGAAAACCTTGCAAAATAGATCTTGCCTACAAATGCAGTAAGACAGTGTGGATGAACAGAGTAAATATAATAGAAGGTTTTGTCACTAGAAGCTTAAAACCTTACCCGAAGCTCTGGAGCACAAATATATATCCTGAGCCTCCCCAGTGCATGGCCGTGGCCTTCAGGAGGAGCACTGTCACCACCTATGTGTGACACTTAAACAGGGCACTGTGACACAACCACTTCCCAACTGCAAATGTACCTCGTCTGCCAGGTCACAAGGAAACCCTTCACCACAAGAAATTGGCATTGGATTGCCCAGCAGAACTGCCCAAATCAGTTAAATTGCTAGAAGAAAACATAAAATACTAACGGGATCAATATGTAGTTTTGTTTTAATACTCAGGTTATCTTGTCTTATTTAAGTGTCCTCTTAAATATAGGTGGTGACCTCTCTTTAGGATTAATTTTCAATTATGAATGGGAAATTGGTACCAAAGTGCCTTTGCAAGCCAAAGTAATTTAGACCTGTGCTCATCCTAAAACCCCGAGTCTGTCAGCAAGGCATCCTCCAAAGTCAGTGAAGGAAACAAGCATCTTCCAAGATCTAATCTATCCACAGTGCTGAGCCTCAATACCCACCTTAAAGTAGCTGCCTGACTGAGACAACTGAAGTTAGGCAGGATGAATCTCTTAACTAGCTATTCTTACTGACAGCAGAAAACCTCCAAAGCAAACTAATACTGCAGGAAATCCTCCCAAGTGCTTCCTCTGGACGGTGCTGTCCAGAACAAGATCTGTTAAACAGATTTGTGATATTTTGCCAAAACTGCAACTGTGCAACCACACAGCCCTGATGGTGTGGGCCAGAGTCAGAAATATGCTGCCAACTGCACACACAAATTAAAGTTTTTAACTCTTATGTGAAAGTCCCAGTGACATAACTAGAAGTTACTCAAGGAAAGGAAGATGAAAGGAGCATATCTGCCAGTAACAGGCAATGGATGCTGGGGTTGGGGGCACACCACCTTTTCAGTAATGACTTTAGTCAGGCAGGACTGGTGTCTCCCAGCACTCCCAGGGCCTCTGTGAGAGGAGCTGCTGACCTCTTTCTACCACTTAGTGGGCAAGTGCTAAGAACACACTTGTCACCAGCCCAATTAAGAGTGATTGATGTCCCCTTGGCCACCTCAGCAGGGCAGGCAGCACCCAGGCAGGCACCAGTGCTGACCCCCTGCCCTCCCTGGGCTCCCAGCTGCAGACAAGGGACAGTGTGCATCTCTGGATCTCTTCCCTAGGCACTTGCAGGACTTCAGCCCCCAAGGATGTGAATGCAGGAGGATATTTAACATACTGACCTGGCTCAGAGTCCACTCTGCTTGCTGGCCAAGCACAGACACGGTGTCAATGGACTGCAAATCCAGCTCCTGGAGCTCGTGCTGGCTGAGAGCCAGAGCAATGCGGCCCAGGGAGACAATGTGGGAACTGCTCCAGCCTGGCAGCGACCCCCACACCTTCAGGAGAGAGTCTGTCATGTCTCAGGTCACTCTGAGTCTTCCTTACACACCACTCTGAACCCCCTTGGCTTCAGTGCCCAAACCCCCAAGCATTCCTCTCTGCACACAGAAGGCAGAGCTTAGGTGTTGTGAAGGTTTTTGAGGTCCTACACAATAATGGTTAGTTTATCTAAAAAGGCTGCAAGTTTTACAGCTTGGGCTTGTTGATAAGTCAGAACAAGGACTGATGGAAGTGTGGCTGTAGGAGAAAAACCACTAAAACCAGGAAAAATGGGAACGTGTGCCTGGATCCACACTGTTCCACTGCTGCCACAAAGGCAGCACCTGGACTACCCAGGCTTCTACTCAGCTGCAATTGCTCTGGGGGACTGACTTTAAATGGCTTTTGTGACCAGTCACCCTGGCTCAGTCACTGACAAGGAAGGCAGAAATCAAAGTAGAGAATTGGGCAATACAGACAAATAGCCAGTTCCTCAAGTTCTGATTTCTCCTTTGTGTTCATACAATATTTAAAAAAAATAATTTAAATGTGTTTGTACAGATACAGTTAAATTTGTAAAGCTTTGTAAAAAACCAAAATAATAAGCAGGGGCTCTTCTAACCAGTACCAATGTATTTAAACTGACAAGTTCCCCTGCTTTTAGCTTCATCTGTGATAAGTTACAGTGATTGAAAAGCTGTCACAGATCAGCCCTAAGGAAATTTTGACCTCAGGAAAAGGTCTGCCTGAATAAAGAATAAGAAAAGTGCATCAAGAGCTGAATTTTCAGAGGCCACAAGTGTCAAGTACATTTAGTTGGCAATGACAGAACCAACAGTCAGTGGTCAGTATCTCTCTGGATGTGGCCAATTGCCTTTACAGGAAAAGACATGGGTTTTGGCTGGAGGAGGTGACTTCAACAAGACAAGCATACTTTAAAAGAAAACCCCCCTCACTTTAAAGGTCTCATGTACTTCAGCAACTCTGCTTTATGTCAGTCAATACATGACAGTTTTCTACTACAAGATTGTGCTTCTAACTCCATACAGAAAATTAAAACTAAAAGCCCAGTGCTGGGCTAATCTGGTCATTCATCCTGTCTGATTTATGGAAATATTTACTCAATTTTCAGGATAGTTTTGTTCAAAAAATTAAAAAGGACAAAGCCAGTAAGGACTTGCTGAAGAGTATCTCTGCAGTTGTCTACTAAACAGTGTTTACACCTTCAGATACATAAACTATAGAAGGACTCTGGTATCTGGATGTCTGGAATGAAATACTCTGCTGTTCACACCAGGGTGCACACCCAGCACAGAGCAGCCCCAGGTGCTTCTCCCCAACACAACCCTTGGGTTAAGGATCTGGTTAAGGGATGCACTGCTGGATCTGCACCTCCTGAGTCTCCACCACATCGTTTATGATGGTTTTATGATGTCATAAAGAAACAGAAAAAGGGTCTAAGCCTGGGAAATTTCAATCTTTTCCAAAGAAAATAGATAGTAAAAAGCATTAGCTCAGTTGTAAAGCTCTTAATTCTTTAGCTTAAGAGATACATGAAACACATGCAGGAAAAAATGTTGTGTGTCTATTTCCTGATCTAGGTCATCAACTACAGAATTTGAAGTACTTCATAAATAGTATTATCTGACAGTGCTGGGTGAAATCTCAGGCATAAGGATATAAATAAGGCATGAGACTGAACCATTCCTCTGTCCTCATTCACCTGGGAACTGCAGATCCCTACATCTGTCCCTGCTGCAGAGCTGGGAGACCTTCCACTTACAAGTGAGCTGAGCTTCCTACTTTCATTAAGACACAGTCTGATAACTGGACTTTTGGAATTAGTTTGGAACTATAAGTAGTGCACAGTTTCTTTTAGGAGAAATCAATCAATTTAGAAGAAATTAAAGCAGGTTTAATGAAACCTTTAATCAAAGATGCCCTTTAGTTAATAACATAACAGCATCTTATGCATATAATTTCAAAGAGCTTGGCCTGAACTGTCTCATTTCTTATGCTTCACATTCAGTGTAACACAGTGTTGCATTTTGCAAATTAATATATAGGAAGTCTGCCTTTGTCTAGCAGCAATCTGTTTTACAGACACTCACAGAATATTCTGGTACCTTTGAACTGAATATGGCCAGGATGTGAGTGTATTAACCTTGCTGGCAATGTCCTACAGCAGACATCACTCTGTAAGTACACCAATATGCTGCACTGCCACAAAATATTTTAGTTCCCACTATTTCAGGGGAGCACTGTGTTGATTTTCTTCTAGGATTGCACTTTTTCCCCTTTTCCTACCCCTGTCTCTGTGCTGACAGACTTCTCAGGAGTTGTCCTGAGAAGGAGGCATTTGCTGCAGGGGGCTGGTGTCCTCCTGCAACAAGGCAGCAGAGCCACAACTGCAGAGTCACCAGCTGTGTCCAGACTCTGCTCAGGGCCACTTCTCCTGGAGCACCTGCACGGCTGCACTTTTAAAAGCTAAAAATTGCATTGTTGGCCTTATCCCCCAAATCTGTGGTCAGCTCCACTCCTGTGGCTGCAGCTGCTGGCTGAAGGTTGTCCCCTGCTCCTACTTTCCTGCCCTCGGATCTCCCAGCCCTGCCCTTGTGCTGCTCCCAGCCCTGCCCTTGTGACACTCCCCACCATCCTCGTGTCCGAAGGGGCTGACGGGACCTACAAAGCACTGTTACACCGTTGGCTCGTGGTGTCAGAGGGGATCCCACAGGGGCCGTGCAGGGGGGGAAGCAGAGAGCAAACATCCTCCAGCAGATGCTGGTGGAGATCAGGAGGCTGGAAACAGGCTGGGGAGGGAACCTCTGCACCTCGGGGTTTTCTGCAACCCCAACAGCTCTCTCACTGCACCCTGAGGCTTTTCCTCGCTGACCCACAGGACAGTGGGGGCATTGCCCGTTTCCCAAAGCAGCAGCAGGAGGGAGAAGTGCACCAGCACCCAGGGGATGGAGCCAGGGCTGGGCTCCCCCAGCTGCCCACGGCAGGGCTGTTCAGACCCACACGCTGCTGCTGCTCCCCAGACACACCCTGTGCTCACCTCCCCAAAAGCAGACACACACTACGTGTAGGTGGGGCTTTCACCTCCCTCAAATTTCCCACTGATGGGTCTGTCCCTGCCTGTGACGAGTCAATAATTCAGTTAGTAACAGGCTCCACCAGTCAGTTTTACACCACCACTGTAACTATATGGATGTAGACAGTTTACCAAGCCCAGCTTAATTCTCAGCAGGGCAATCAACAGCCCGTGCTGCTCCTGCTGATGTGTCATTTATGAAACTAAAGTGAGAAGCAAGCAGAAAAGCAATTCAAAAGTAAAAACACTTAACTTTTCCAGCTGCCAATAGCTCAGAACTACTTGCCTGTTGACTCTAAAGCAAAGGCAATAGTCTTCTATCACCATCTCATATTATTTTTCCAATAAACTATAGATATTCTTGGAGCAGTGGTGACATTGACATAGCACAGTTATTTTAGAACTGCATAGTTCAATAACAGCAAATCAAATTACAGATTTAATTTCCCTTCACGTATAGGATAGTTACCTGCTTGGCTTTTTCCTTCAAGGCAATAAGCTGGGAGTTGTTAAAACCTGAGACAGTCCCAAGAAGTTCCACATTTTTGTCAAAAGTCCCTGGGTCCATGCATTTCAGTTCCTGAACTGACCAAAAGGCATTTGCTTCTGCTAATTTAATTATTTCATCTGAAGAAGGAGCTCTGGTTCCCAGGCAATCTGAAAAAAAAAAAAAAAAAAAAGGTAAAAGTTTTCTTCAAAGAGACTGAAAAAATAAATCAAAACAATATAGATAGTTAAGAGAGCAACAGACTATGAATTAACTGCAGCTGATGTGACATTGATAAATTAATTACTTTGTAATTACATATTTTAAAAAATATTTACATTGTTAATGTCTGGGACAACAAACTAGAATTTGTCTAACTTGCTAGAAATTGGTTATCTTTGTACTCCAAAGGCAGTGCATGCTGGACAAGAAAATAACAGCAATCACATTTCAGAACACTCACAATGCAGGATACCACAATAAAACTAAATTCTGGATGTGTGCAATGACAATAACCAGTATATTGCAAGTTTCTTTCGAGTCTAATTCCTTAAAGACATCAAAAGCCAGGCAAGGGCTTATTCTGAGGTAAAACCACCTTTGTCTGGGGCCTTGCTTCAGTAAGAGTGAAGTGCAAATCTTTGGGATGACCCTGGTGGAAGTCTCCACAAAGCTTCATCATTCACCAGAAAATGCTACAGCCGAATAAACCTCCCATTCCAACAGTGACTCCATCCCCAGAGCAAAGCAGCAGCCACGGGAGGTGCTGGACTCTGCAGTGCCCTGGCAGGGATGCCAGACTTGCCTGACACTTCAACAGGGTGCAGGCAGCACTGGATGTGTCAGGGAAGGACAGGGCTTGTTCTTTATGTCAAGCCTGTTGTTAGAATGTCAGGATCTGGAGAAGGCTGTTCACTCAACACACAACTGTTTGGACAGACAAACTGCCTTTAAAAATCTTATCTACAGCTGAGTTCTGGGCCTACACATGATCAAACCAGACAGTTTCCATTGTGTGTTTTAACAAATCCTGGTCTTTGTTGGCATAATCTACCTCTAATGTTGATGGAAAGCAGAAATTAGAATCCTAATGTGCTCTCTCTCCTGTCACTCGTTTAGGAAAACCTTATTAAATAATTGTCTAAACCAAATAATCCCCACAAGCCTTCAGATACAGTCACTATTGGTAAAAAGCATGAATTTCACAGTGCTGTGCCTGAGCTGAACTCCCCCAAATACAGTAAAGTGAGATGTACAAAGACCTGTGCTTTGAACGGAGGCAGGGCAGGGATTTATTTGCATCAAAGGAAGCTGCAGCAGTGGGTAGAACACTGAAAGCACTCAATCTGTTGAGCAAACAACGAAAATGCTGCACCAGCTGATGTTCTGCTCCCCCTTTACACCTCCCTCCTGTGCAGTTGGTTCCCTTTGCTGCAAAACACCAGCTTTTCTCATGCAAACACTGCCCATCCAGGCACAGTGCAGGAAATCCTAAGTCAGGAAAACCTAAGGTTTTGTGTCCTTGGAAGAACTGCTGATTTGATTATTTGTAACACACCAGATACACTGGTGCAATTACAGAGGGAAACACTAATTAGACTTCTGGCTTTGCTTCCTGGACCTGATGCTACTTCACTCTTCCTTTTGCTATATGTGTAGTTTGATGGAAAACATCTATATATTATAACAGCTCAGTGCTCGTGGTGAGAAACTTGAACTCTTTCTCCAGCAATGCCACTGCTTTCTGGCAACATGTTGGACACACAACTCCCAAGTTTTGCCTTGGATGTTCCATCTTCCCTCAAGCACCACCTTTGCTTTTACCTTGGTGTAGACACAGATGTAAGAACTCTGCCACTGATAAATGCTACTGTTGTTAACATTATCTCACAACTATTTCAGGTAAGAGAAAGAATACAGTTATTGTAATAATAGAATATAGTCAGAGTACATACCTTATCCAAAGAAAAGGATCCATTTGTCACCAGAGATTCTAATTAGTTTGGTTAAAACACCTTTTACATTAGAACTTTGTCCATTTGGACAGAAAAACACAGTGGCACCACTGTCAGATTTCAGAACAGATGAGTCACCATATGCTCATGTCTGGCAAAGGATTAACTATGTGCAATCTTTTGGCACAAGGGTAACTTGTCACCTTCACAGGGTTCAATTTGAGCATTTTCACTTAGATTACAAAGAAAAGTAAAAATGACAAAAAAAAAGGTAAAAATAAACAAAACCTTCTAATTCAAATCAACAAAACCTTCTAATTCAAATCACTCATCTTTTTCCTTTGTGCACTCAGAATCATTCCAGGAGATGCTTAATCATGCAATTCTGTAATGAAATTAAGTGTTTCAGCAATTAGTCAATGCATCACACAACTCTGGGCAGCAGTGTGAAGACCCTCCCTGTTTGGGCTAAAAGTCTGAAGCTCTTTAAGTTACCCAGTGCTTTATTTTTGATGTGTGGCTTCTCCAAATGCATCCGGTGACAAAGTGAAACAAAGTGTGTTTGAATTGCACCATCACAGCCCGAAATGGCCCCACTGTAAATGGGGCACTTGGCAGAGATTCCAGGGAAATACCGACCGGGTCCGGAGGGAGAGCAGCGGGTGCTGCCGCTGGCATTGGAGACACACTCAAACACAGCTGAGAGAAGCTCCTCAGATGAACAAACCGGTCCAACTGTCCTTGCTATTTGTAAAATGGTATCTGGGAACTTCAAAAAGAAAGAAAGAGGAAATAAGGCTCCTTTCTCCCGTTTAAAACAAACCAATTTGCAGAGAAAGACTTGTGCAGACCTGAGCAAATCAGGGGTTAGGAACAGCTCAGCCTCCTTCCCATTGTGCACTGTCAGGACAGAGCAAATTGGCTGCTACTGAAAGGTCAACAGATACATTTAAAGGGGGAAAATTAGAAACAAAGGAAATTCTGATTGATTCTCCCTCTTGTATGCCCTCTCAGCTTCTGGCAATACCTGAGCACTGTCTGGAGTCTGTGTCCAGCCCCTCCTGGAACAATGACTTTCACCATTCCATATGGGCTTTCTTTTGTTTGTCTTAAATTTGCCAGACAATTACAAGAATTGAGAATAAGGACCCAATTAAATTCTGAGTATTAACTTTGACCTGTTTGCCTTCCTCAGGCTTTTTTTACCCCTTTCCACCACCTTGCTAGACACACCTTCCTCTTCTTTGAGAAGTCCTATTGTATTTGGTCAATTATCTCCAGTGGAAAAGTTGCTGACTCTGCTCACATATTTCTGCTGAAGAACGAATTTCTCATTCCAGTATAGTTTGCTCCTATACATAAAAATTTTAAGTGTATGGGAACTGAAGAGGGCAAAGAAACTCCAAAGTGCAATGATCACTATGTGTGCTCTGCTGGCCCAGGGCAAAGGGCCATGTGAGTAAATGCTAATTTGATCAGTATGATCTCATTAATAACAGCATAAGAAACTTAACTTTTATGGTTGGAAGGCAGGGGAATGGAGAAAATAACTCTGCAAGGTATAAAGTAGTAAAAATGAGTGTGTGTCACTATAAATGACCCCTTTGTTTCCTACATGACAATGTACAATTATCATGGTACATGTGCAAATTATCATTTACACTGACATTACTTTCAAGAAGAAATCTAAGAATATGTAAAACATTAACACAGGGTTCCTTGCCAAGAGAATTGTTTACCTGGTTTAGCATTCAGGTTACATAATTTAGACTGCACTGTGACATTAACAAACCCAAATTCTAGTATCTTTTTACAATTTAAAAGCTATAATAAAAGCATACCTTTTCAGCAAGGACATTTAATTCCTCTTTTGACAGCAGAGCTATGAATGGTCCAACATCTGATGTTGTTTCTGCCGTCCAGTTATTTGAGGAGCTGAAAAAATATTTTGAAAAATTATGTTAATGAAGAACATTTAAAATCAAAATTACACTACAATTTATCATATAGGAAACACAGACACTTCTACGCCAATGTGATGATTCAGTGTTTTTGGCATCAGATTTCATTTCCTCATCTGCCTGTGATATATAGGGCATTTGTAATATGGCAGTAATGGAGCTCTCCCTCTCCCTCAATAGCCACAGTACTCTTTGTATTACAGTGTTCAAGCAGGGTGAAATAATTCTTTTTTAAAAGAAAATTTACCATTTTGTGTCAGGTCCATACTGCAGCAGTGGTGTGCAGAATGTATCAAAAGAGGAGTAGAACTGTCATACAAATCTGACAAATGTTAGTCACCCCACTTGGTGGGTGACTTAATAAAGCACCTGGATAAGTAATTTTCAGCCTGAAAGAGCCTATAGCAGAGGATAATAACAGATCTGTTACCAGTTCATGTTCTCACAGAAAACTTTATTTGCTTTGTTGCTCCTCTAGGAGGACGTTTCACTATACAAATATTTTGAAAATTAAACTATATAACATAAAGTAAAATCTTATTTAGCACAGTGTGCCACGATTCAGTACAACTGATCTGTATCAAGACCAATGCAGGAATGGGATCTGGTGGAAGAACAGCTGTTCTACCACCATAAAAATGCTGACTAGGAGGAAGCTGAACGAGCATCTAACATGGTTAGGTGCATCAAGTGACAGACTCTGGATCTGAGGGGATGCATTCAGTCTCCCTTTTCAAAAGCAAGAGCCAGTGCAAGAGAGAAACTATATTCTTTGCCAGATAGAGGATGGCTTTGTTCTTTGCAGGACTGATCCACAGTGTGGTTCCAATCCCCCCTAATCTGAGCCATCAGTGCTGCCCACTTGGCTGCTTCAGATGGTTGGCTTTATATCCCTCTGCTTCTTGTCTCTCTCTCATTGCCACAAGAGCTTGCAGTCCTCTTTCTTTGTCTTCTCACACCAGCACACCAAGGGTCCCACTTCCACCTTCCTGGTCTTTGCATTCCTGTGCCATTCCTTGTCTCCAACACCCTTTCCCTTGCCAGGCCACTGAGTCTGTTTGCCTGCCTCTCCTCAAATACTACACTTTGTCTCTTTTTCCCCTGGGACTTCAATCATGCAGGGGGCCCTGGAGTTGTGTTTTGTTCCATTATCACGTTACACACAAGAACACAAATGTCATTCTAGTGGACAAGACCTCAAGCTTGGCCAGTGACAGAAGCTGCTTTGTGCTGGTTCCATTGCAGTTCATCTGGGCAAAGCAAATGCTTGGTGTTTGACCATCAGCAAGAGCAAGGTGGTGCATTTAATCTCTTACCCATATAACTCAAGGAGTTTGTATTTAATTTCAGTCTGCTGCTCGTGGCTGAGCTGTTGGCAGAGTTTGAATTGATGCAGGGCTGTTGCCATTGCCTTCAGGGACATTCTGCCTTGCAGAAAAGCTGGAGGTAAGTGGCAGATCAGATTTCCAAGGAGGTCAACATCATATTCATCAGCAGAGCCGTTCTGAAACAAGGAGCAGTTACTGTTGGAGGAGCTCCTCTTACCTCTGGCCCTGCATCACTCAGCTGCACCACAGCTCACCTGAGCTCTGGGACCCTCCAAGGAACAAAGGCACAACAGTTTGCACTGGCAACTTCATCTACAGTTTCTGCTGAGACTGCCGTGTATTTTTGCTTTTACCAATGCCATTGGTGGTATCTAATAAGCACTTCTCAGAGCTTTCTGTACTCATTCCATACTGAAGCAGACACAGCAAATGTGAGCACCCAGCACCTGCAGAGTGGTGCAGTTCTGCTTGGCAGCACAACCCTCACACAAGCCCTTGCAGCAAAGGGGCCCCGAGCTCTTGCTGAGCTCTGAGGGGATGGTAGATACTTGTTATGAAGTTTCAAGCAGCTGCCAGAACCCCAGGAGGACACAGTATGTGTAAGGACAGGAATATTCACAGCCACACCAAAGAACTAGTTCCCCCTCAAAGCTGGTGAGTGCTGCAGCTCCCAGACAGCAGAAGTCACAAATCCCCCTGGTGTGAGCTCCTCTCCCCACACAGCTCTGCAGGACTGGCACTGCCTGGGGCCAGGGAACAGCTCAGTTCTCTGTGCTCAGCAATGACATTTCATGGGAACACTTTGTAACATGGATGGAGTCACAGAAAATTGTTAGGGAACCTGCAGAAAGGTCTCAGGCAGCAAACAATAAAATCTTAACAGCCCATGAAGAAACCCTCAAAAGAATACAGATGGGTAAGTCCAGAACTGCTGCAGGAGGGGACTCTCTCCCTGTCTGTGGGCTCTCCTTCCCCACTGGCCCCCAGCCATACCCACCAGGCACTCCTGAACTTTCTGCAGCACAGCATCCCTTTTGTGATGGCTTGGATCCAAAAGGGCCAGTTCAACCTTCCCCAGACTTTCAATGAAAGGGACACACAAAGGGCCTGAAACATACTCCAGGTACTCAGCACTGCAGGAAGAATTCAAACAGTCTCAGAATGCAAACCTGACCTTCACAGACCCACAACCATACCCATAAAATCTGTGATGGTGCAAACATTTAGAGACAAGGCTGGACTTGAAAAATCACAAACCACACAGGCCAGAAAAGGTTGCAGTTAATCCCCACCTTACTTTAACTTTATCCATCTTCTTCCGGTTCATCAGCACATGAACTGAACTTCAAAAAATGGGTCAGAATTATAAAGAGCTGCAAGTGGGTGAAAGTGCTCTGAGATGCTTTAACAACACATGAAACAAGACTGTCCACAGTTCAGAAACTTTTCCCCTTTCTCCTTTTTATTAGGAATGATTCTGGGAGGAATGAAGACGTGGTGGGTGGGCTAAGGACAACAGGTAATTTTAGAGGAGGGTTCCTTTTTATCAAAGTTAAAAAAGCTGCCAAATTAAACCAAATGCTCTTCTCCCCCCAGAGTGGCAGGCAGCCTTTGCAAATAAAGTCATAGCCCAGAGCTGCACAGGCACAGCCTCACCAGGGTTTGCAGACAACAGCACCAATGGACCTGAACAAACAACATACCATTGCTGGCCAAACAACTGGGTGCTGCAGCTTGTAGAAAGCCTTGTATTAAAGTACTTGTATGATTATTTTATCATTTTTAAATAGAGTAAAGCCTTTTCAAACAGAATACTTTTCTTACTTTTTTAAATTAAAAAATATTCCAGGAAAAGAATAGTTCTCATTCCCTTTCACCCCTTAAAGCACATAGGTATAAAGAAAGAAAAGGGGGGATTAACAAGTTGTATAATTCAGGAGTTCTTATCAATGAACAATTTTTTTTTCCTAAGGAAAAAAACTGTCACTGGAAAGTTTTGCTAACTTAGAAAGATGTCTTTGAACACACTGAAATGTTTTCAACCATACAGAGTAATATGGTTCAGCAGTAACCAATGGTTTGGTCTTATATATCCACTACCAAAAAAAAAACCCCAAACAAGGAAAACAAGTCTTACAACAACCTAGGGGGAAAAACCTCCACAATTGTGACAAAAATTGGTCCTATTAAAAGATACCAAATAGTATCAACTTTCACCTGACACAGATTTTACCTGCAGTCAGTGACCACTTTTGACAAATTACCATGTTTGAATCATGAGTTTTCTTAGGACTGAAGACATTATTTACAAAGTGCTCAGAACTTAAGATGTATTAAGATGTAACTCACGGAAGCACCACTAAGAGGAAGGGAGGAATAGATGCATTAGACACTTTCCAAAACTTCCAAGCCAAACAATTAACCTAAAACCAACAAAAATTTAGGAACTTAAACATCTGGCAATTTTGAGGAAGAATAAAAATACAGCTTATTTATTGCAGCATATAAATTAGCACACATTAAACTGTGTATTTTATCTTCAGAGAGCATTTTTCTTTGGCTTCTTTTAGAGTTTTCTTTTTGTAGACATCAGAGATGAAGCATCCCATATTTGGGTGCATGAGAGCATTTTTATGTTTTCAAAACTTCTATATATTTTCAAACAGATTACTCACGAATTAACAAGTCAGGCTGTAGGAATTTCTTGGAATTTCTAAGTGACAAATGCAATTGTCAAAATGAAGTATGGTAACAGATAAATTCACACATAAAAGATTTACATAAAATATGCTAACAGACAAGTTGATACAGACAAGATTTTGGAAAAAAAAAAGGAAAAAAAGAAAATAAAATGAACCAAATTCTAATTTACCTAGTTTGGATATTGGGTAGTATGTTTATGTACACAAAGACTTTTTGGGTTTACCTGATATGGAGAAAGCAGATGAAGATTCATTTCAAAGAATTTAAAACTGTTCAAAAATATGTCTGTGCCCATACTTTCAATGAGTTCACAAGTTACTCCTTTCACAAGCTGTCCTGTGCTGATAGGAAAAGCAAATTTCAACCTTTTGAATATTTAAGCAGGATCTCATCCATACTTCTCACAACTATGTACTAAGATACAGTTTCTTGACCACCTCTTTCTCATTTCCTTTAATTAAAAAGCTATTGAAAGTAAAACTGCAAACAAATTGAAAAATATCAACTAAGCCTTAAAATACCCAAACCTCTGCAATGCTTTGATCCTGATTTTGGAAACTCTTTTCAATGAGGAAGCTGAGTTATCCCATGGTATCCAGGAATGAATAAACTTAAGAAAGTACAAAATAACCACATTTTACCTTGAAGTTGCTTTCATGACCAACCAGTCTTAAGTCCTATTTCAAAGGAGACTATAATCCATACCTTAGAAGGTCAACAGGATGGCTTTCCTTAGACAGTAATTCATACAGATACAAAGCCTGAAACAAACCCACCATACTTAAGGTTAAGTTTAGTTAATCCAGTTGTAACTGCAAGGTTTGTGTAGTCTCAGCTCTCTCATGTACTCCAAAGGTACTTGTATGACCCAGCCTGGCCAACAAGAGTTGGCTTCCAGTGCTGACTTTCTTCCTCACAAGCCCAGACCACTGAGTGGCCCCATGGGCTGAGGTTAAACTTGCCCACAGCCACTGAGTAACTGGGCTCTGAAGGGACCTGTGGAGATCATCTGATCCAGAGTCAAAGGGCTGATTGTACACCCAAATGTCTATTATGCAGTACTAGAAAGAGAAAATTGACATGGCAGAATCCTGGGGACTTCAATCCAGCTACTAATGCTTCCCTTTCCACAGCTTTGTCTCATAATTCTGCCTGGCATTAAATGCCCTCTGGTTGTTTATGTCAAGAAATATTTGAGGCAGTTACCTATTCTCCTTTTCCAATTCTTCCACCATACTAAATTGCAGTGGAATGGGAACTGCATAATAATTTTTACCTGGCTTCTTCTTAGTTCTTTTTCTTTCATCATTGAAGAACTATATCCAGCCTGCTTCCATAAAAGAGGAAGAGAGATCTCTTTAAAGAATGCTCCTTGTATATCTTTGAGTGATGAAGAAAAATCTGCAGATGCAGCTATCTAAAAAGAGGAACACACAAATACATGGCATTTCAGAACTGAACCTTAGATTTACCCGATTTGCCCTTCTTTCTATTCTGTGTAATATTTCTCTTAAGAGGATAAAGGAAAAACATGACAGTATTAAAAATGCAACAGAAATAAGCAAGAGAGAGCCTTCAAAATACACCTGGTGTTCAGCAAAAACAACCCCATTAGAAATATGAACCTTTGAGCTGAAGCACATATCTCAGTGACAACGTTTTAAATCATGCTCTGCATATCTGGTCACTGTGCTCTTGTGCAGAGAGAACCTGCTACACACTCAGGTTTCTGATCACCTTCCTGAGGATCCCCTGTTGCTGTGCAGGAGATAAATCAGCCAAGAACTGGGATGTTGTGCCTCGGATGAGCTGACACAGCTCCCCTGGGCTCATGCTGTGCAGGGACTGGGTGCCAATGCCTGGGACCAATGTGCCCATGTGACTCACAGTGTGGAATGATAAAACCTGCAGAGAGAACAGCACAAACAAACACGAGGTTTCCTGCCTGGAGAACAGCTAATATATTTAAAAGCAAAAGTCAGTAGAGAAATGAAAATAAGTTAATAAATAAACCCAAACTATTACTGTTCAATACCTAATGCATTTGTTGCCTGGGGATGCACCTTCTGTGTCCATCAGGGGAACAAATGCATGAAGTTTCTCAGAAGTTCCTTTTACTGTAACTTCAGCAAAGACCCTCATTCCCTCCATGACTGTATATTTGAATATACACTGATCATGCACATTTTGCTTAGGGCAGTGACACACACAAAATAATATACACAACTCCCAAATACAGATATTCCTTCTCTCTGTGGCTAGAGAATTACTATGGGAGGTACAGTCTTGGATGTTTTTATTTGATCTAAACACATTTTTCAGACCACTAACTTTTCTGGTTATTGTTGAGAAAAAGCCATTTCACTTTTAAAAACAGAAGGTAGGAAAGCTGTTATCAGAGGTACCTTTTCATAGGAGAGGTATTTACTGGATAAAATCATAACCTGGCTCTTTGCCCACCCAGAGACTTGGTTTAATGTTGCAATGGCATCATGCACTGCTTCAGGGGACAGAGATTCCAGCTGACTTGAAGTCAGTCCAACCACAGCATCTGACAGAGATCCAAGGGTATCATTCAGTGTCTGGTTTTGCATGGCAACGTTCAGGAGTTGGGACTTGAGCTAAGTCAAACAAAAAGAGCAGATGGGAAATAAAAATCTGTCAACAACCACTTTCCATTATCACCCAAAACATTAACTGGATGTCTGGAGTAGGTATTGGCAGTTATCCAGTGATCACACACTTCATAACACTTCAAAAACAGAACCACAGTTATGAAAGGAATATGGAACAGGAGGAAACAGAATGACAAAATAATAAGCACCCAAAATGGACTTTTATTCGTTGCATTCTCAAAAACTATTTTCCCTTATTTCTTTGATCACAGTGATTTTTCACTCTTTTCTTCTCTTATGCAAGAAGAAAGTCCCTCCTCCCCTCCTTTCAGGGTTAGGTTAGACAAGAACAAGTGCTGCACCCACCCTGTGAACCTCGGCCTGGAAACCTCTCAGTTGATTGCATTTAATCATTTGATGAAGTAAAGCCCGGGCCACAGCTGCAGCCATCTGTTCCAGGTCATCATAAAAGCAAACCAGTAAACCCAGCCTGTGGAGGAGAAATGCATTAGCTGATTCTGACAGGAGAGGACATGGAAGCACAGTATGTTACACCTCACTCAGAACCTGAGCCACTTCTGTTTGTTACTAGTGCCTTCACCTACAATCTTCCAAATTCCTGAAACTGGGCTGTGAGTGCACTGACCTCTGCATCCAGCTGAATTCTACCTGGATTGCCTGTCCTGTTGAAAATTTAACCTTGCTGGTTCCATTTGGCTGTGGCTGGATTCTCCCATTTAATAACTCCCCTCTCCTTGGCAGTATAATCTTGAAAAGGATGGAGGGCTATTGGTAAGTCTCTACCAGTGGCTGCTGAGTTCTTATCTGGATTGACTGGACGTTTTGAACTCTAAATCCCACCTGGATTTCCATGCAACCCACCTCAGTCATGTTTCAGAGCAGCAGGCAGAGCACTACACTGAGGTTTAAACCAAGCCTGCTGTATTTCACACCAAACACACGACTGGCTGATGGATGGAGATCTGTCCAGTTGAACACCAGTAAGGAGGAACCATGCCAAGGTCCACTGCCCAGTGGTGCCAGCACAGCAGTGGGCAGGGCAGCCTTGTGGACCAAAGGTGGAGCTCGTTTTCCCTCGTGTCATAATATTAAAGTCAGCACTTCCATTACCCTCTGCAAAGCACCACCACAGCCATGGCTGGTACAGAGCAGCAGTCCCACACCAAGGGGAAGTGCTGTTGCAGGTCCTGCCTTATTTCCTGCAGCCCTGCAAAGAGCTCTGAATTGCCTGTCACTCTCTCTGGACTTTGAACTCCATAATGATGGTGATGAACTTGTTTGTAGGAAGCCTGAATCAATTCCCTGTCCCTGTAAACTCAGCCTTTGCTTTCATAATGAACACAGAGGAAGAACCTCAAAGATTGGCCAAAGCCAGTTTCCTGCTACAGCTCCTGATTTTTAGCAATTCAATGATGCACAGGCAGAGTCTGGGCAATAATGTTCAGATGTGAATCAAATCAACAGTGGACAATGCTGCAACACTACCACAAACTCACTTAAATTCTGCACCAGAGAAAGGCTTTTAGTTCCTCTAGTCCCTCAACAACAACCTGCTAGTGATATAACAATATACTGCTTCAGCAACCCATCTGAATTCATGAGACATCATCAAACCAACATACAAATCAAAGACACATCTAGAAGAGCATTTTTATAACAAATAATTACCTTCCAATGCATTACTACATACCCACCAAGAGCTCTTCATCTCCTTTGGGATTAGCAGCAATGAATAATACTACTTCTTAAAAGTAAAAGTGCATTTAAATCATCAATATGGTTGAAATGAGCAATATAAACTAAGGGTGTTGTAAAAATGGAATATATTAAGGATTATGGAGCATGACATTTTTCTCATCTGTGAATATGTGGCACCTCTTGTGAGTGACAAAATAATTTTTAAGATTTCTGACACTGAAATTTAGAGTGTGGGCATAATTCTCCTCTCACTTACACCTCCAACAACGAGCAAATACTTCATGGAAGTCGGAGCTACACTGCAGTAATGTCAGGAGCTCTGAAGCCATAAAGCATATTCTCCATTAGTTTAAACTCCAAGGTATCCCCCAGGGAGACTACAAATAACTTCAGACAGTGGTGTCTGAATACATCCATCAACAGGCAGTGCAAATGGAAATGTGGAGCACAGCCCTTTCCTGCACACACATCACACTCACTGCCTAGATATGAGTAAGAGCAGTTTCTTTTGGTGTTTTATTACTGTCCAAGTTAGTTCAGTGCTGATTTGACAGCCCTGAAAATGCAGTTTCCTGCTTACACAGCCAACAACCACACACATTTCAGGGTAGCTCACCTCTGCCCTGCAGGTTTCCCCCTCTGCACTCTGTGACCTCTCTGGTGACACCACAGCACTTAAAAACCACCCCCAGTCCTGGCTGGCATGAGTTCAGATTTCCTCCTTCAATCCTACCTGTAGTATGATTTCCACAAAACCACTCCACCTCCTGTGATCCAAAAGCCAAGAGAACTCCTGTGCTACTACCCCAGTTTATTTTGCTGCTGCCCTGTCCCATGTGATGGGGCTCTGCTGAAGTTTTCCTGCTGATACCACAGCCATCTCCTCACTGGGGAGCAGGAGCAAAAGCATCAGCTAATCAGGCACACTTCCAAAAATTAGTAAAGTAGCAGTTCTTCACTGTTGCTAAACAGGGCTGGATTTCAGCCTAGATTTTTGTGCTGGAAGGGAAAAGCTATGCCACACTGCTTGTCACTCCTCTCTTTTCTCCTTACTTATTTGTGCCATCCACACACAGCCACGGAAGAAAAAGAAAAGCAGTCTTGCCTGTAGATAGTTGAAGTGTTCCTCATGTCAAATCCTGAGGAGCTGATCCTTTGCAGGAAGGCCTGGGCAGTCCCTGGGCTCACATCATACACCGTGTCCAGCTGCTTGGTGGCATTGTCAGAGCTAATGAAGAGCCTGAGCTGAGCAGGGAAACCAAACTGGGCATCAGCAGCGCAACAACTGCCTCCAGTCCCACGCTGGACACACCCAATTCACTGAACCCCTCCATGGGACAGGGGAGGGAACAACATGGCCTTGGATAACTGGGTATTATTAAAGGCAAAGCTGAGTGAGAGTTTGAGTGACTCTCTGCCAAACTGTCAAATAATTTGAGGGTTTCTTTGGTCCCTTTCAGCAGAAGCCACAGAAGTCTGATACAGATACATATATATTAATGATAGACACTTTAAAATTCCAAATAGAGAAGAATATTTGTAAAGAATACACTTACATTTTCTCGCTATGTTCAATTTAATTTTTCATGTGTAAGTCTGCATTTGTGTTCACATTATTTGTAGCTGACATTACTTGGCAATGACATCCAACCACACACTTTGTTACTTACTTCACTGAGACTAATTTTCAGAATTTCTTCTAATGGGAGATGGACCACGTATCTTCCCAAAATCCATAAGCTTTCTGCACTGACCCAAGAAGTTGATTCATTGAACTCTGTTTTGTACAAATAAAAATTCACTACAATGTTAAGAAAGTAATTACTTTTCAAAGACATTGTACCCAATATATTGTTACTGGTAAATAATGAAAAAAAAAATCTGCAAATCAGGAAAATTCTAAAAGCAGAGAGAGTCAGGTTCTGTCCATTAGCTACATTTTAGCACCACATTTTTATGAGCCCATACATTTTTTTAATGAAAATGAAATAGTGTTTCAAATATATCAAATTTTCTCATATGAACACATTAATGTTTTATGTTGTTGAAGTAGAAAATGGATAAAATGTAGGACAAGAAAAATTAAACCAATAATATTAAATACAGAGCAGTATTTTTTAAATTCAGTTTTCCTAATCAATTACATTATTTAAGAACATCAGGAAGGCATGATATTTTGTAAGACTTTATGTATCTTATGTACTATTATAGGTGATGCCACTTATTTCAGCAATATGCAATAGCAATAACAGAGAAAATGAGAAATTGTTCAAAGTCCTCTATGGAAATAGGCTGGCAGAAATACAAAATACTGCATAACAGTTTAAAAATGGCATTAATTTAGTAACATTCTCCCAAGGATTGAAAATTAAATTAAGACCCAAATATCCCTGGGGAAAAAAAAAAGTATTTATGGACTCTGTGGGTACTCTGAGCCCCAGGCTGTGCCCTCCAGGGTGTTGCAGTTTGGATGGCTCAGAGTGACACCTCTGAACACACTCCTTGGCAGTGCTGATACAGCTCTGTTAGAATAAAATCATCAGTGCACTTTGAGGAGTGTTCAGTATCTGTGACACACCCCGTGTCCACCAGAAGCTGAAGGACCCCATTAGTGACTTGTTTGACAACACAGATCTAAGTCCTTAACTGAGACACCATGACCTGCCAGGCCTCTAAAGTGATGTCACCTGCCATCACCAGGAGAGTACAAAGACATGACAGGAGAGTTCAAGAAAAACCAGCACAGCTTCAGGATGTTGACTGTGGCCTTTAGCAGAGCAGAACTGCAAGTACCAACCATGGTGGCTGTGATCCCAAACACCCACCCCCTTCCCCAGGTGGGCCCAGTGCTCCCCACACCGAAGGTTCAGGTGAATAAATGACCCTCCTGCAGGACTGGTGTGCTGTCCCACTCCTGTGCTGGGGGTGCCCCACATCTGCACTGCTGGTGGCCCCACATCTGCTCTGCTGGTGGCTCCACATCTGCTCTGCTGGTGGCCCCACATCTGCTCTGCTGGTGGCACGTGAAGCAGAGCCAGGAGCTGAGAGAGCCACTGCAATTAGTCCCTGGAGATCTCTCACAGACTGAGGGTTCACTAATGCTTCAGCCACAACCCAAGATGACACTGAGGGATGTTCCCAGGACTGCTGAGTATCACCAGGCAAGTTGTGCATCTCTGCTTGCCCAGCAATGCCCTGGCAGTAACATCACCTCACAGCAGTGTCAGGAACCCCCTCCCTACAGCTTAATGGGTTACCCTCATGTTTGGGAACAGTTGAAGACACAGGGGACAAACTCAGCTCCACTGAAGCAAGTGGGCATTTTGCCTTTGATTTGCAGGGAAAGAGGAAGAACACACATGTGAAGGTCCCAGGGCAGGGAAAGAGGAAGAACACACATGTGAAGGTCCCAGGGCAGCTGTTGGGATGTTCAGTGAAACCCTGCATGGGCTCAGATGGTTCAGTGCCTCTGCACAGCCCCTCGTGGGGCCTGTCCTGCACTGGCACAGCTGTGGCACAGCTGTTAGGTCTTTTCTAACCAGGCAAACACATGTGGTAAAATGCATACAATCAGAATTAATTGTGTTTTTATCTTGTTCCTTTTCTGAGCAAGTCAGTGCCATGTGCAGTGGAATTTCACAACATCCTGCATCTCTTTTGTGTTTTAGGCAGTGCCCTGGCCACTGTATCCTGAGCCAGAGCTGTTTCTCTGCCCTGAATAGGTGTTCAGAAGTGAAGGACATGCCCTGGCAGAGCACCACTGTATCCTATTGCAGCCTTAGAAGAAATACAGAGAGAAAAGACCAGAGTACTAGAAAAAGACTGAGCTCTGTGCAGAAGAAAGGAAGAGTCCATCAGTTGGACTCAATGATCTTAAAGGTCTTTTCCGACCTTAACAACTGTATGATTCTATTCTATAAGAACAAGCATCTTTGGAGAAGTATTTGTCATGAGTAACAAATATATTATATTTAGTATTCTGGAGAAAAGGTATTTTAGACAGCTACTCTTAAACAGATCTGTGTTAAATTTGGGAAACAATTCAATACAATGGATAGACCTTTGCTGAATTTTTATGATAAGCAAGAAGAAAATACTCTGTACATAACATACCACTCATGTTATAGGATTTTTGTAGAATCTGCTTCATCCAGCCATACAGAGCTCTCTGAGTATTTGCTGAAGTTTTGTCATAGAGGTCCTTGAATAACGATGATCTAAGTGATACAAGGGCATGTCAGTTCACTCATGAGTTAACTATTTATTCTTTAAAAAAAACACATGGAAAAATTATTTTATAAACAGTGACACATAAGCAGAAAGCTGTATCTGGAAAATAAATTGGCACCATATAGGAACCTCTTCAAGTCAGCAGTTATGACATAGTATTAACTGTGTCTGAAAAATAAATGGCTTACAGGTTTCTGAAAGCATCCTCCAGCAGAAGGTTTGGGAGGCTCCCAATGACATCAGGTTGCAGGTAGTTCATTGCTGACACACACAACACCTGGCTGAGGATCTCCACACACTCCAAAGCACTCAGAGCCAGAAAGCATTTATCCAGTGTTATCAGGAACAAGGTCCTGTTTACTCCTGGGCTTTGAAAAATTCTCTCTCTAGTCTTTTCCCAATCAAGAATAATATTTCCCATTTCCTGCAGGCAACAAAGGGTTAAAAACATCTGTTTGATTAATTCCATCTATTGTTAATTTTGAGACCTGACAGAGAGCACTCTACAAAGAATATTATACTGTTCTCATGAAAAGTAGCTGCAAAACACTGTCTGTTTGCATTATTCAGATAATTTCTTTCTGGCATTGGGCAGAGACCAGCTTGAATTTCTTTTTACAAAATCAAAATAGAAAACAGAATAAAATAATCCAAGTGGCTGAAGTTACAGTGTGTGCTCCCATGAAAGAATTAGTTACTTGAAAAATGAAGGGATATTGGAATTGAATAGGTATTATTTCCTACATAATTTCATGTGTAGACCTCTCTAGAACAGACCTTTTCCATGCAGTATTTCTACAACCATCCCTTGCAGAAGATGGGACAATATCAAAGAACAGGAATTGTTCTGGGGAGTCCCTGGGCACATGTGCCATCCCCAGGACAGCCTGTTCCCAGCTGACAGTGCTGGGCCTGGTGATTCACAGCTTATTGCCAGGGCTGGTGCCCTGCTGCCAGGGCAGGTCTCACCTGTCCTGCTGTGCCACAGGAGCTGCAGCCCCTCTGTTTGAGCAGAGGCTCCCAGTGCTCTGGGCAGTCACCCCCTGGGTGTGGGGACAATCTCCAGCCCCTCAGCAGTGCCCACAGTCCCCTTCTGCAGCAGGAAAAGATGCCAAGGGCTCTCCTGCCTCCAGCTGGGATCCCACGGCACTGTCCCCTCTGCAGGGACAGTCCCCTGACCCTGAACAAGACTTCCAAGGTGGCTCACACAGGGAACTCCCCACAGACACAAGCAAAGGATGCTGTGCTGCCTCCCCACCAAAGTCTCCAGCTGTTTGCTTGCATGTTCCCATAACTAATTAACAAAATTACTAATTTCACCTTCTTTAGTCATCTTGGTTCTCTTTCCAGACACTTCCAAGAAGATACTCCCTGAGAATAACTGTAGGATATTAGTGTAGCAAGAGGAATCATTCTCTGGAGACGTGTTTCTCTCTGCAGTTTACAGTGAAAATCCAAACTACTGACTTGCACTTGGCAGCAAACTTTTAGACAGTAAGAATTAGATAAAATAAGATGAAATAAGGAGAGGGGCTCCTGGAATCTAAGCTGAGCCAGGTAAGTAACTGCACTGTGAGACCCCAGTCTGTCCCTTTCCTGTTTCTCTAAACCACTGACAGCAGCTTTTCCTTCTCACAAGTGCAAAAGGACTTACAAGATGCTCTTTCTTGCTGTTGAAGAGATACTTCATGGCAGTTTGGAACTGCTGCTGATCAAGCTGTTGAAACTCAGACAGCAGCTGCCTAGGCTGGTACAGAAGGTTCTTCAGGTAACTTTCCATGGACATCTGAAGTACAGAAAATATGCATGATATAACAAAACTCATACCATGGCAGCAGGGGCACCTCTCACCTCCTCAAAGCCTGTGCTGTACTGTCTGTGTTGTCAGTGACCAGAATTACTATTCTCCACACAGACTGAAAACAAAAGTCATCTGAATGTGTTCTTAAAAATAGTAATTTTCAAATCCCATTCTTGGCTTCATGAACAAGTCCTCTCCAGGGAGTCTTTGATGCCTCAGTTTCTCACTTCAGAAAACAAGAGTAATAAAGCTTTTCTGCTTCACACAGCAGAGTTGTGAAATTGCAACTCCTAAAGAGAAAAAAAAATATCAGGTACCTTGTGCATATTAGTATTACTCAAAAAAGGGAAGGAAATGTGCAATTAGATGGGAGGAAAAGTCTGTAGCAGCTCATAAGCCAAAAATATCCCCTCTCACCTCAGACTGCATTACCAGTTAACAATCTCATGTCTGTTTTAAACAATCCAAGGGGAATCACAACATTGGAACAGAAAGCACTGTAAGGCTCATTAGCAGCAGACTGGAGTAAAATCCCTTCTAACTCCTGACAGAATTATTTCAGAATTGGTTTGGAATTTGTGTTGCAATTCTTTGCTGCCTTTGCTTAACTTGCACTGCCACCAACGAATACTAAGAGAGGAAAAGCAAAAAGGTTGTTATAATTTTTTCTGCCCTGCATATTCCTGCAGTCCTAGGGGAAAGAAAACCAAAAAACATACTCCTAATCAGGTCCTTAGATGTGTTAGTTACCTCTATTATTGACCACCTAGTTTTAGCTACAGAGATAGATTGCTTTTTTAACTCCTTTTTAAATAAAAATTTTCACACATTTTAAATGTCACAAACCTGGAGGCTGCTCAGAGTAACCATAACTTCATGGGCATGAAAATGTGCCATGACTTTTGTAAGCATATCTGCTGTCCAGACATTAGAACTGCAACAGAAAACAGGACCAAAAATGCCAGTAAAATAATAGAACATGTAAAATAGCAGATTACAAGAGTAACAAAGAAAAACAAACAGTGCTATAACCACCATAATGACATGAGTATTCAGCTGTTTGGCCTAACCAGAGTAAAAGGTGATCTATTTCATGCACTGAAAACACATGGTTCAATGAGGAATGGAATTAATTAATTAATTCAGAGGTCCCCAGGAGCTGGAGGAGGGGGGATGGGGCAAGACTGAAGGAGGGAGATGGACAGAAATCTGGAACTGCACCTGATTTCCTGCAGAAGTCACCCTGACACATATGAACAAAGTTAATTATCAAAATTTGTGAAAACTGTATTTATTATCAGGCTCATTCTATGTGTGGGTTTTTTTTCCCTGAACAACAACTTTTTTCTTGTTAGGAGGAAATAACTCCTCCCAGGAGATCTAAATCAAAGTAATCATATGTGCCAATTTCATTCTATCCATAATGTTCCAGTTTCTGTGGAAATGAAACAGATCATATCTGAAGTGCAAGATAATACTGAAAAATCAAGACACTGAGAGTAATACATTACCTTTGAAAATTAAGTATATCAAGGAGGGCTGCACATGAAAAATGGAACATAAAACATTGTGGTGAGATACTAAGTTTTAATTCATTTTAGAAGCATAAGTGGGAACAACTTTGTATATTACCATTCAGGTATTTCCCAGTTCTTACTTCCTCCTAAAGAAAAAAATTATAAATATATGTAATAAATTATTATTTTTAGGTTATAGTATAAAATGTTAGTAGAGAGATCAAATAAAAATACTAACCACAGCTTTGTGTAATAATGGAGGCAGATCTGTAAAAGATGATACCATTACTAGAAGTTAATTTAATGTTTTACCATTTGTGCTACACAGAAATACATGTATTGAATTCAGTGATCAAAACTATATATACATATATAATTTATTTTCAAGCATTTAATGCAGTTTTGATTAAATTTATTTACAGAAAAACAGTGAAAATAAAAGGCTATTAAATAATAATCAGTCTTGGTGAAATTCTTTGCTGGCAAAACTCCATGAAGTCAAGAGAGCAGAGACTATAGTCCTAGTTACTGAACAGCACTAGTTTATTACACACAGCATTTTCCATCCACACTCCTCAGAGAGGAGTTCTGGGCTTACCTTCAGAATTCTGACTGTGAGTAATCTCAGTGTGAGTCACTGATATCAACAAGAAACATATCTTCAAAAGCCTGGACATTTCTTCTGGTGTTTATTAGAATCCAAAGGTATTTGGATTGAAAAAGAAAATAGAAATAACATAGTCAAAATGCAATGTTCACCCAAAACTTTCAGAGCTATAAATCAGAGACAGCCTATGCTATGGAGTACAGATAGAGATCAGGACAACCTAAAAGTGTTTGGGTCTGTTTTTAATTTAGATCGTTTTCCAGGATATAGAGGGATATTTTATGCCAAGTGTGCATGTGCAGTCAGATTTATTTCCTTTTTAGCAAGTGGCTTGTTTAATTTTCTTCCTAGTAGCACTAATTAGTTTATTTACTAATTCACACTCCAACTAAATATGACTTCAATGCAGTTTTGTTAAAGCAAGAAAACAAATCCTTTTAGAATCAGATAAAACAGAAGAGCGATAGAGTGAAAAAGGAAATGACAGAGAAGCTCCAAGCAAACCCCAAGCCTTTCCCAGCTCGTCAGGCTGCGGAACAGTTCCTGCCTGTGCAGATCTCAGCTCCCCGGGTGGGGCCTGGCCCTGTCACTGCAGGGGGGGCACGGGGGACTCCCCTTCCCCGCTGCCATCGCTCTGCAAACAGGGACAGAACATCCTCACACTCTGCTGGAGCACGGGGGAAGTGACACACTTGGGAGCTGGAGTTGCAGACCATGTCACCGGGTTTAGGTGGATCAAAGCTGTGCTGTGTGTGCTCACAAGTGTCCCAGCAGCGCTTCAGCACCACCTCGGGCAGTGTGTACGGAACGGCTCTGGCTCTCTGCTGCCCTGGGCTGTGGGGCACAAAGATCTCCGAGAGATAAATTAGCTGCAAGGGCAGTCATGGGTTACCCAGAGCTTTTCACGGGGTGTCACTGATTCTCATCAGATAGGACTGACAGGCTCCCAGTTATCCCAAACAGAAGGAATTTGTTGCTTTCGGTCTGGTTCCTGCAGGAGCAGGACACACTGCAGGAATGCAGTGGGATGGGAAGGAAGCAGAGACTGAGCAGGGAGTTTGTGCAGCCACATCCCCTCTGCCCATGAGCTGCTTTAATCCACACTGCACCAAGTTACTGCAGAGAGGACTTTCTGCCCTTGCACCCCCAGCCTCAGCCCTCTGCTCAGCCCTGACACTCACCACTCCCCCGGGGAAAATTAATTAATCTATTAGACAATGCCCTGCTCCACAGACTGCAGCTTCTTACGCTGGGACTAGTCCCTGATTAAACAAATGACACAGTGGGGCCCATTGGCCAACTTGGCTCTGACCCTGAGATGACTTTGTTAGGTTTTGTCTTCCTTTCCCCTCATTTCAAAGGTTTACCTGCAACACAGTGAATTTCTGCATTTCTTTTTGTTGCTGAGTTTGGATCCATTCTCACTCTGTTTTTTTTTTCTTTTCCAAAGTTCTCTGCCACAGCTTGAGTTACAGATGTGAACATTTGATAAATACGAACTCCTTTTTTGAATTGTTTAATCTTATGTATCAAGGTACTCTTTTATGAAAACCTCTTTCAACAGCCTCCAGAAATACTTCAGTCTATTGCAAATACTTAACTCCAGTCTTGTAACAGAAGTGACTCAAACTGACAGATGATGAAAAATTTAAACATTAGACTGTAAGAACTATTGCCTCTGTCCTGTTCTTACACACACTAAAACCCTTTTCAGCTATTCTTTTGGGAGCACCACAGTACACGTCTCTCATTCAAATGTATCTGGTTTCCTAGACAATAAACTTGTGTTCGTTTCTGCCTTTGCCCTATTAATTTTGCAGTAAGGTTTGATTACTCTGCATAGTTTAAATCATGCTTCCAATGTCACTCCTGATTTGTTTATTCCAATTCATTCACTTTGATCGGGGAGGGTATTTTAATTAAAGCATGCTAACTTAATATATAAGGAGATTAAATGCTAAGGAAAGTGCTTTTTCATCTTGACTAATTCAGGCAGACAATCAGCAGGTGCAGAAAAAGCCTGTTGTGAAATAGCCCTGCTTGGTAAGACAATCTGCAGGATGCAATAGTTCCTTCTGTCAGAGAAACTGAGTCTCTCTGCAGTTCATTGCAGCTTTCAGACAATCCCAAACCACTGTGGGGGTCTCGCAGATCCCATCCAGCATTTCCCGAGATCATTCCCTGCATATGCCGTGACCACATTTCTGACATGTCACCCCTGCAAGACGCTGGTTCTGAGGAGCTCCCAGACTTCTTGTGTTGCTCCCCAAACAGCTGCTCCACCACGTACAGAAATCCTAGACGTTTTACCACTCACTCCAGCGCAGTCGCTGCCTTATCCGAAGCTTGATAACCACAAACCTGACCTCCCTCCTAATCCCATGTTCCTGAGGAGCCACCCTCGCCCCCAGGCTGAGAGAAACCACCACAGGCAGGGCGGGAATCTGCTGGAAAGGGAGAGAGGGGAAGGCTGAAGAGAAGAAAGAGACCGTGGGTTCTGTAGGAGACCCGGGAGCCCCCAGCACCTTACCTGCCTCTGTCGTGTGTGTCTCCTTCCCACCACGGGCAGTGCCGAGAGCAGGGCGGCTCCGGGCAGGGACCCTGAGGGGAGGGCAGGGACCCTGAGGGGAGGGGAGGGCCGGGAAGGGCCCCTGAGGGGAGGGGAGGGCCCCTGAGGGGAGGGCAGGGCCGGGCAGGGACCCTGAGGGGAGGGCAGGGACCCTGAGGGGAGGGCAGGGACCCTGAGGGCCGGGCAGGGACCCTGAGGGCCGGGCAGGGACCCTGAGGGGAGGGCAGAGACCCTAAGGGCCGGGCAGGGCCGGGCCGGGCCGGGGCAGGGCCAGCACCGCCTCGGGTCTGCTCTGCCCTGCAGCACCAGCCTCCAGCAGGAGGGGAGGGAGGGGAAAACTGTGCTCGGGGGGGCTCAGGGGTGAGGGACTCCCATGGCAGCAGGGCAGGACGGGCAGGGACACCCAGGGCTCGGCCGGTGCTGTCCCGCTCCCTCCACCTCCCCACCCAAGGCACGGCCGAGGGGCCCTGGGCTCCTCCGAGCACAACATGAACTGACCTGGGATCACCCGGCAAAACAGGGCTGTGGGTTTGTGAGATGAAGTTGTTCCAACTTTGTGTTGAAAGTTCCTGGCTAAATCACGGCCTGGCACAGCACCTTTTTCCTGCGATGCAACACATCCAGTGCCACCTGGACAGAAGAGACAGGTCAGTTACTCCCCAGGGCAAACTGCCCATTTGAGACCCCCGGAGCAGGGCAGGGCTGGCAGAGGGACACCAAACCCGGCAGTAACGAATTTGGACACTGGAATTGCAACACTTGTCCCCTTAGATGCCATCTCAAGGTATTTTGGGAAATTTAATGAACCACTGGACTCCTGATTCTTGCACGGCCTGTGAGCAGGTATTTACTGTGCACAAACACTCTCCAGGCCCGGAGGAGGACACAATCCCTGCCCTCACAGGGACCTCTGGCTTTACAAGTTCAGTGTAGGCACAGTCCCCTCGGGGCTACTCTGTACATTCAACAGGAATAAGCAGGTTTTTGACCCTGCTGAATTCAGGCTTACTCTGTAGAAAGCTTTTCCCTGTTATTGCTCGTGTTTTAATTCCCCATATCAAATGTAAGAACACTTGTTTATTAAATAGAGCAAACAAAGCAGAAAATCCTAAGAGAAAAAACCCCTATTATTATTTACATTGTACCTTCTATCCTCTCAAAAGCTACTACAAACTTCCTAAGTGACAGGACTAAAAGATGAGAGACATGAAATGCAGTCTGTTGTGTGATTTTTAACCTGTGGGATTAAAACACTTAATTACCTTTTAAGAAGTTTGTCTCAATACATACTTGCTACTTTAAGCCTAAATTCATTACACATTAAAAAACATTTTCCCACTACTAGATGAAGGCAACAGAAGATAAATTAATGGATTCACTCCAGATCATACATAGCTCATTTTCACAACAGACCAATCTGTACTATGTGCAAAAATTCAACAGCATGTCCTGAAATTACAATAATACTGAGTCTGAATTACTGCTGAAAACCCCCACCAAATCAAAGCCTTCAGCCTATACTACAGAATACTTACTATTCCACAAAGATGACTGAGAATAAAAGGCTCATAAATGGGCAAGAGAAGTCACTCATCATCAGGCAAAGCGAGTCCCAGGTAAACCTAAAATGACACGTTAAACATCCTACCTAAGGTCACCAATGGTTATAAAAACCACAAAAAACCCAAAACACACAACTTCAGACTTCAAAAGCAAAAGAAATCAGGTCTTACTTTACTTACCAGACGATAGAAATGCTGAGGTTTCTCTGCTCTCTCACACTTACAGCCAGTTCTGTCCTACTTATGGTGCCACTTGTTGTTTTAAAGGAACGTTATATCCCAGCTGCCAGAAATTATCCACTTTGAACAGTTTTTTACAAGACATGTTAAGATAAATAGCATTTATTTAGTGCTCTTGAAGAAAATGTCCCAAGGTCACAACACCCTCCAAATCAAGTCCCCATAGCCTGGTCCTCAAAGGCAGTTTGACTCACAAAATCTGCAAGAAATTGCCTGCAAGTTTTTTGAGCTGAAAACACTTGGGAACAACTTGCTTAGAGGGTTTGTTGTTAAACCCATCAGTTTAAAGTGCAGTTTTGGCAAGTTCTACCATAACCCCTTTAGCTGGAAAATGGCATATGCAAAAGCAATGAGGATTTATGAGGCTTTGAGAAGAACATGAAGGAAACCCAACCAAAAATGGACTGTTCTCCCTTTAAACAATAATTAAATAAATGTGAGGTTTAAATAAATGCAAGGCTGTGCTGCTACTGAAAGCTTGATTCTCAACATAAAGAAGAGTTGCTGCAGTAAGTGTGGCTATGGTTAAAAAAATGAACACAAAAGTTAATGCAAAAGTCATCTCAAAAAAGTTTATTAGCATGATTAAAAACGTGAAGAATGACAGTAAGAAAGTAACTTAGCATGGAAGAATATCCACTTCAACAGTTTTCATTCAACAAGGCTTGAACTGGATAACTTTATTGCCAGATTTCACTTGATTTCTTTAACAACAGTTCACACTGTATCAGTTTCACCATTATTAGGACTATTGCTTTGTTTGGATCTGATCCCTATTGCAGGTTAAGTATAAAAAAATATCCCCCCATTGCTGCTGGATTGCAGAATGCATTGTTGGTTTAAGAGCTGGTAAAAAAAGAAATTCTCAACTGAGGAGTCTGTTTAAAAAACCACCTTTTTTTTTCCTAATCACACTACGAAGAAATACATTAGTATTTTGGCCTTTAAATTTCTCACACGGTATTTATTTAGCATGGCAATCCCAAAATTCCCTCCCTTTGAGTAACCACAAATCAATCCCCTCTTTCAGGGGCTGCTTCTTGGGTTAGATGTGGAGCTTGACTTCCCACAGGCTCACACTGGCTTGAGGACAAAGACAGCATCATCCAGCACATAGTAGTCATTGTACATGTCCCCTTCACACAGGTATGGCAGTCTGGTGAAAGCCTCTATGGCAAAGCCAGCTTTACTGAAAACTTCGGGCAGGCTATTCACCTGTTCTTCCCAAGTCTGCCCTTTGATTTCCAACACTTCTGAGGGCTTTTCCCACTTGCCACCTACTGAGAAAACAAAGCAGTTTTGTTTCAGTTACAAAGAAAACTTCATTGTGTGCTGTATTTTCTTACAGAAAGCATAATTACACTTATGTTCCATCCCACTCAACACAGGAGGCTGACAAGCCACCTGTAGAGGTGTTGCAAGATCAGTTCAAGTTTTTCCCTACTGTTCAAAAGCAGCTTCTTCTCAAGGTTATATTTTACTATATTTTTAAGTAACAGTTCCAAGAGTGGCTAAAGGTAACTCCACTAGTGAGGCTGGTGTTCAGCACACATGGATAAACGATTTAATAAAGTTATTTTCCAGCTTTATAACATTCTTCATGCCCACTGTCAGGCCAAAGATGGCTGCAGATAATTACAGTAAATAGAGCCAGCAAGTTGAAAATTATGATTTGCTGTGAGGCTTCCAGCACATGACACCAGATGGCTACAGAATCTTTGTGCCTCCAGTGGCCACCTACCAGCTCACATGGGAAGGGCTGCTTAGCTCATATAAACCTTAGAAGCTGAACACTTGTACCATGCTGGAAAATGTGTTATTTGTATCCAGTGAAATAATCTGACAGATTATAAATCAAAATTTCAAATTCTTCACTCATTTTCCAAGTAATGTCATCTACAAAATACAAAAGCTTTCTGGTTTGGTCTGTCCCTTTAACTAGTTTGCTAAATGCATTAGTAAACACCCTTCTAAACAGGAAGTTCCACATCTTGTGATTCAGGCAGTTCTGCAACTTCAAACATTTCCTAAGTTCCCCTTCCTTCAGGCAGAAACATTTCCAGAGAGAAACAAGAAATGGCACCTTCCAACAAATTAAAAAATGTGCTAGTGCTGGCATTTGACTGGATTCTGTATGGTGCTGGTAAGACTTTCAGTTTCTTACATTTTCTCCTGTAACAGCAATTAAACAAGATTGAGAATTTAGTGCTTATGATTTGCAGCATAGCTACAAAGAGCGAGCAGTGGAATTTTGCTGAGGACCAAGTCAATTTCTGCTCTCTCCATACAACTTCCAAACTACACACCTGCTGGCAAATGCCTTTTTCCTCCCCGAGTGTGAAAGGCTCGTGTAACCTGTGACTGCTGGGTCCAACCCTCCTGCCTGTCCCTGCTCCCATGGCAGCAGCAGCAGCAGCAGCCTGGGCTCAGAGCTCGTCTGGGAGGAGGTTTGGGAGCTCAGCAGGCAGCACCTGCAGCAGGTGAGCAGTTGGGAGCTCAGCAGGCAGCACCTGCAGCAGGTGAGCAGTTGTGCTGTGCGAGGCCACCCCGGGGCTGTGGATAAGGTGGGACAGGGAAGGGGATCCCAAGGCACGAGGTGCTGCCTGGCAGCACCCAGGGTGTGAGTGCACCCAGCTTATCCCACACAGTCCTCTGGCTGCTGGGGAAAGGCTCTGGCACTGATCTGTCCCAGCATCACACTCTCATCTCATTCCTGTAAAAGTCTCACTCAGTCAATCTGTTTGGGTTTGGTGAGACAAACGATGAAGGGACAATCGTGACTGTTCACCATGGACAGGCTTGTAAATTGTGTCA
>WEIV01023740.1:104415-119583 GCA_013390005.1 Calyptomena viridis
AGGTGGGAGCTCAGCAGGCAGCACCTGCAGCAGGTGAGCAGTTGGGAGCTCAGCAGGCAGCACCTGCAGCAGGTGAGCACTTGTGCTGTGCGAGGCCACCCCGGGGCTGTGGATAAGGTGGGACAGGGAAGGGGATCCCAAGGCACGAGGTGCTGCCTGGCAGCACCCAGGGTGTGAGTGCACCCAGCTTATCCCACACAGTCCTCTGGCTGCTGGGGAAAGGCTCTGGCACTGATCTGTCCCAGCATCACACTCTCATCTCATTCCTGTAAAAGTCTCACTCAGTCAATCTGTTTGGGTTTGGTGAGACAAACGATGAAGGGACAATCGTGACTGTTCACCATGGACAGGCTTGTAAATTGTGTCACCAGTACACTGAGAGACTTCAGTTTATTTTTCTTCTAATTTGTTATTTTTTGGGAAGTAGAAAAGGATGCTGTTAAGCTACTACCTTAATTTTCACTGCAGTAATCTCAATCCCATAGTTTAAATAACTATGCAATTTATTTGAATAAAATTAAATTTACTAAAACACTATTTACATTATGGATTTCAATAAGGACTTAAAAAAAATCTCCCAGACTAGTCACATTAAACCTTACATTTCAGTTCCTTAATTAGAATTCTCTTTTCTGATTAACCTTCCTGTTTTCTCTGTACACATTTTTAAATGTCAGAACTAACAAGTACAGTTATTATCCTTAGAAACCCACAGTCAGTATATGTGATGAAGTGAAGAATGTCGAGCAACTACTGTGAATTCTAATCAATGTTCTGAAGTTGGTAGATTCCAAATGCCTCAGTTTATGACATTCCCACTGGCTGCCCTCGGGTTGTGTCCCCTGACTCAGGGCAGGAGACAGAAGCCCTGCAGAACTGCTCCCCTGAGCAGCCACAGTTGTGTCACACAACACCCACTGCCCCCAAATCCTCCCAGCAGGACGAAATCTGAGGCAGGGAACTGCACAGAGTATTCCTGTGGTCCTCTCCAAGGCCAAAGGACACATTCACATTCCTTCAGATGGATCAATCTTCTCTGTATTTTGGCAGGAAACAGAAAGCCAAGCACATCACAAAGGTAAGAGTACTAATTGAAAACCTGGGCAAGCAGTAGGAGTTATCTGAAAGGAAAGTTACTGCAAACTACCCTAAAAATTTCAAGTTTGAAACACCCTTGGTTTTCCTCCTTTCCTCCCACCTTTTCCCACCAGAACCAAAAGTAGTTTTTCCTTTTTCGACCATCCCTTGCTTTTCAGCTGTCCCTCACCTGACCAAGTGTTCCCTCTCCACAGGGGCTGCAGGTAACTGCCAGGTCACTGTGACACAACCCACCTCCCGGGCAGCTGCCTCCTCCACCACCAGTGTGCTCCTGCCTTGTGCCTTCTCTGCCTCGGGATGTTCCCCTCGCCCCCCTGTGGTTCTGTGGTTTCGCTTTCTCACCGACACACACCAGGACTTGTGCACTCCCGAGTGCAGAGATAACCACAAGTACAAAGTACACTTCTCAGAAAATAACATTTCACTCCAGATCAACAATCTGACTGTAGATGACAATGCTGTTTATATCTGTGGAATTGCCTTCCCAGATTCAGATTCATCCCATTCCAAAAAAACAGGAGATGGAACAGTACTAACCAAAACAGGTCAGTGTTTGATTCCTTCTTAATGAAGCATCTCAGGGAAACCAATTCTCTTTTTTAAGTAATCTCTTTATTTTTACTTTCAAGAATGGCATTTAAGATGGAAATACCAACAAACCCATTAGGAGTAGTCTGACTCTATTAAAATGTTAATTGTAAAACCAGAAGCATCTCAACCTCGTGTGCTAATTAGCGTGTTCTGCTACATGATGCAAATGACTGGAATTCTACAAGGGGAAGAAGTTTTGTACTTGTGTTGTCTGACCATACTCTACATCCTCCTAAAGAAAGACTTTAGTGACTATCAGAAAGGAAGTATGAGCAGAAAACAAGCAATAGAGGAATGGACATTTAGTGGAAATACAAGTAACAGAGCTGGAGATTCACTGTGCCAGCCTGAGAAAAAGGTTTTAGTTCTCAGCTTTGGTATCACTTTCTTTCTGGTTCAGAAAGTGATGAGACTTCAATGACTACATTTCACTTTTACATGCCTAAAACAGAGAAAGAAAAAAACCCACCAAGCTGGATTATTCTTTTCTCTACATTCCTTCCTTCCTCTGTCTAATTCCATTTCTAAACAAAAGCCTGTGAGCTTTATTCAGGTACGACTTTACAAGAGCAGAAAACTGGATTCCATTCTCCCTCTACCCCAAAGAAAGGGTTCATAACCAAAACTAACAGGTCTCCATTTCCCTTGCAAACATTCAGGGAAACAAAAGGATCTCACTAAGGAATTCAGACCAAAAATGAACCAGAAAAATATCTATGGGTACAAGGTTTTTTAATTCCTCAGAGGAAGGGGGCTGGAATGCAGAATTTTAAGAAAATCATGTGAATCAGAAGAAGTGTCCTTTATTCTAACACTCACTTTTAATACTGGAGCAGGAAAAGAGCACAGCCATGGAAAAGTGGTCTTTGTCCTCATGATCATCATCTCATCACTCCTGTTTCTGTACAGCTCTGCTGTATTCACATCCTTCGTGCTCCACAAGGTAGGCTCTGACTGTTCATCTTGTAAATCTAAGCACTTTTAATATCTCCATAAGGAGACTAAAAACACCTTCCCAGATTTCATAACTTTTGTGGTTGTTTTAAAGAGGTGGTTGGTTGAAGTTCATGTGCTGCACACATTTGGGAACTCTTGTGTGGCACATACCTGGACTCTCAACAGCAACCACATTTTCTTTTTTTTTCAGTAAAGTGTCTAAAAAAAAAGGTATTCTAAAGTTAAAATTATCCTGAGATTATTAGTCAGATTATCAACACACTCAAAAAACAAAACTAGAAATTACCATTGTAAATCATCCATGCTCTGGATTAATTTCCAGTAAAATAATTTAAATTTCTTGTCAAAGCATCTGTGAGCTGCAGTAAAGTTACTGCAGACTGACTTGACTTGTCTGATGCTTCTACTCATGTATAGAAGGGAGATCTTGGTAAAATTTAAAAACCTCAGAGACTTGGAAGAAGTTTTATGCCTCCAGAAACACATCACAATGCACGTGGTTAAAAGTTACATAATGAGCACTCTTTAAAAACCCCTAGAACACAATTGGTGTTTAGATAAAAACAACCATGCAGGTCCCACTGGACTCAAGGCAAAACCACCTGCAGGAGTTACTTGATTTTCCCAGTGATGTAAACTGATCTAGTGAAAGACTTATCTACAAATGGACACTGCAAAAGGGCAACACTTATTCACAGCTTCTCATCTTATGTTTTAATTGGGTTTTTAATTATTTTCCCTCCAGTTAAAGCCAGAGCTGCTAAAGAAAAGTGGGAAAGACCAAAGAACAGAGAACCACGTATGTTACCACTTTACTTGCTTTGTCTGTGATTCAGAGCTTCTTTTTAAAGTATATTGGGCATCAAATTTGTAATTAAGTGATGAATCTGTTAAAGGGACATTCAGAGCTGTTAAGGCTTCACTTTAGATTTGTACAAAACTAGTTATGAATTCATACTTAACTAACTTTAACTAATTAGTTGATTTATTTTTAAACACATTGGATACAATTATTCTGTGTAATTATTCTATTGGACAAAATTATTCTGTGTAAAGGCCATCTCTACTACACAGCTTCCTGTAGGTTTTAAGTAAATTCTGTTCAAACTTCTGAAAATACCAAGTTTTGCTATTAATTTTTTGTTTCTTTAAATGATCAACTCCAGTAAGTTCTAATGTATTTAAAATATGTCTATTAAGAATCTCTGTCCCCATGTATCCTTGAAAAAAATCTGACACCACACATTTCAATATCCATTACAGAAGGTATGTTTTCTTACATATCTTTTCTTTCCTTATGTATGTTAAATAATGCAATAATAATGTAATTTAAAACCTTTCTGCCTGCCAGACCATGTTTTTAGTGTTATTTAGTAACAGGCCCAAAGACATATTCAGGTGAAAAAGCAGGATTATAAAAGCTAAAAAAAAGATGTTTCCTGCAGCTTCAAATGTAACGATAATCCAAAATATTTTTAATAATTTGCAGAAAATAAATAATGGACGGAAAATTTTTCAAGCAATTGCCCAAGAACTGCACAAGCAGAGATATGCTGAGCACTGCCAGCAGCCTGTAAGTACCTACCCACCCCCACCAAAATGGAGGGGAACCTGCAGTTTGCAAGAACACACCATTTCCATTTCCCTGGCAATAAGGCTTTTCTTTTTGGAAGTCAATAAAGGTCTGAAAAGGTTTTCTGCACAATAGTCAAAGACACTATAAAGCATTCTAAATGACCATACATACACAATTATGTATATGATACTATATAAAAGGTGTGCATGGACATTTCAAAATGAAACTTCCACAAATTTGTGTTTGGCCAAGATGGACTTTGCCTCAGGAAAGAAATTTTGCCTTTATATAAATCAAATCCACACCAGTAATGAAATCCTTCTGCATTTCCCCTCAGGATGATGTGGAAGATGCCAGTGTGTATCAGAACAGATGAGCAGCACTTCACATTTGGTCAGTATTTCTCATGCCAGGGAAGAGGCAGGTGAGGAAGTTCAGCTTCTCCACAAACCTCCTTTGCTTTAAACAGAGAGGAGAAAACCTTGCAGGGCTGTGTTCTCCAAGAGTACTTTCTAAACACACCACCACAACCAAGGGCATTGGACATTCCATCTGTGTTACATATTCCATTTTTCACTCTGCAAGAATAAGAACTGTGGGAGAAAACATTACCTTTCATAAGATAACTCTGATGCTTCACAGAAGTTGTCTTTTTCACTTTACATTTAGTTCTACCTATTTTTTTTCCTTTTTACATAAACTTATGTGTGTTCCTCTTACATGAACTGAGCATTTTTGAAAGATGAACATTGACAGCAGCAGAAAATAAACTCGTTCCATAGGTGCAATTCTGGGTTTAGTCATGTGAATGTGACAGTTATTGGTGTCACAGACACACCACCAGTTCCTGAGCCTTAACAATGGCTCAAACAGAGCACACCTGCCAACAGAAACGTGCTGTCCTGGCAGAGCTCATCTGGGATGGAAGCCTCTTCCCAGTCTATTTAAGAAGGGGAAGTAGTGGTCTTTGTGCAAGGGCTGCTTCTCCAATATTAAAATTCACTTGCTGGACAAACACCTCACCTCTTCCAGCCCCCCATCCAAAGCCAGGATTACCTGGAACACCAGGATTGCCTTGACATTCCTTTCCACATGGATTACCTGGCCAGAGGCAGGATACTTGTTTGGTTTTTAAAGTACCTTACTTGTTTAGCAGTCACTACCCAGGCAACCTACAAAGTCAGCACTTCTCCAAGAGATCTGACATGAGCAGGCACTTCCCTGCTAAAGAGCAGCTCCATCTTTTATCAGCATTAAATGGAGCAAGGCTTGTTTAACCAATGGCATTTCCCACTTCAGTGACAACTGAAACAAAGCAAAGGTTCAGCTCACACAGGACTGTGTTTGCAGCTCAATTTAACAGCAAGTTTGGAGGAAGATCATCTTCTCATCCCTGTCAATCAATCACAAGGACATAAATATGTTCAGCAGGAAAACTTCACACTCCCAGGCTGCTGGTGTTCACTGCTTCTCAAGTGTGGTGTCTGTGACATTTGATTTGAGAGAAACTTCAACCAGGCGAGTCATATATTATCTAATAATGGCTTAATACAGAAATCCTATGCTTGTATTATGAAATGCAAAGGATTCTTATGTGATGCTATGAGATATCTATTAAAAATGTAGTTATAATAATACCTGTTGTTATGTGCCTTATGATCTAACACCTTATGATTCATTGAGCTCTTGCCAAATTTAGACATATGCAATAATTGCATTACTATTGTTCTGCATGTTGGAAATGGAACTGAAAAGCCCCAGAGAGAATTTCCAATTAAGTTACTCTGGACTCCAGGTGTCACTGTAATCCCACAAAAGTAGCACAGATGTGTATTTTACTTCCTCCTCCACCTTGCTTTGTTCTGTTTTATGTTATACACAGCTTCCACCATTACCATCCCATTAAATGACATGTAATAACCCAAATATCTCCTTTTGATTAAAATTATTTCTCCACTTCTAGAAACAGATTTATACACTGATCAAACATCTTATCTGCCCCAACTTTTCCCCATTTGTTCTCCCTCTCCAAAATTCAGAAGTTTCTCTATGTGGTTCCAAGCTGTTTCCAATGAGCTGCTACAGGAAGTTACTTGAACCATGAAATACTCTCCTCTTTGAATGGTCCAAGTAAAATTTTGTTAAATATAAAGCATACATACAAATCTATAATTTTTTTAAATGCATCATCTTGTAGAGCAGCTGAATGAAAACACTGAAATTCTGAAATTGTTTGTACACCATGAAAACAGTTTGGCAGTTTGTTGTCTGTTTCCTTAGATTCCAGTCAAATAGATCCTAAGTGGGAGAGTGCCAGTGGAACAGTAACTTCTGTTTGTGCTAATTTGCATTGGGTAAGTGTACATAGGTCCATATCCATAACAGCAGCAAACAAACTGAGTATATTCTAAAGGTTCAGAATATATTAAGGGAAAAAACCTGCCTTAAGCAAAGTGACTAATCTGCTACAAGTCACCACCAGGAATAAAACTATGACTTTGGTTTGCAAAACATCTTACAACAGTATTTTAACTTCCAACATTCCAAGTAGGAATGACTGAGTTCAGCAATCACATAAAAGGTTTCCAGTCCCTTGGGATTTTTAAATTTAACACTATTCTCCTCCCGGTGTATGGTAGGAAATTAATAACAAAGAATATAAGTGGACTTTTAGAGTAGTTTCTTCCTTAACTTGCCCACCTCTTGTTGAGCCATGGAGTTGTCACATGCAGAGAAGCAGAGCAGGGTGCAGGAGTGCTGGCAAACTACAGCAGCACACAAACAAAAGGCACCCAAGCACTTCTCAGTTTCTGCTTCTAATGTGCCATTGAAAGACTAGAAAAGACACTGCTGTTATTTGGAATTTTAGGTATTTCTACAAGAAAAAGCCATGTTGTTCCACATTACAGGAACACAAGTTGTAACCAAATATGCTTGGAATTCTGTACTGATGCACAAGTCAACCCCCCAGTCTAATTTAAGACACATTACTTTTCGGGATAGTTACAAATTAGAAGCCCCAATACTGTATTTTAAGTAGTTCTTCATCTGATGACATTATTTTTTACACTTAAAACCTTTTTTCTTCCCTTCTCCTGCCAAAATACCACCGGCATATAAAAAGAAAAAACCAGATTCAGTTTGATGCAGTTGTGACTGCCAGAACATTATTTTGTTCTGTATTCTTTGGGCATCTGTGCCTGTCCACAGACAAGTCTTAATACTCCAGAAGAATCAGAGTCCAAAGAGTGAGTGATGAACACCAGCCTTCTGAAATGCAAACCACCTTCAGGGTGCCTCAGCCTGAATCCACAAGCACAGGCACGTAAAAAGGAGTCTCTGGTCTCTTTTGAAGTACAGTCAAGGACACTGAAAATCTTTCTTTAAAATGCAACCAGGGGAAATAATGGAGTTTGGGCACTGAATTTTACTTTGTTATTCCTGTTGCTGGTATGATATAAATCAATACAATATTAATAGTGATCAATACTTTGCATTAGTAGGGGCCTATATTTTACTTTGAGAGCTCATGTTGGAAAGTGAACATTTTCTCCCTATGACTTTTAGGTGGGCTTCACCTGGAACACTTGAAACAGTTTGAGCAGAACTGCTTTATTCAGCATTAGGCAGCTCTGATGGGTTTGCTCAAGTGGTCACTACAGACAACTGGGGTAACCTACAGCTAAAGGGCTCTAATCAGAAACCAGTTTTCCCACGTTGCTCCAACAGAGCTGAAATGTGGCAACTTGCAGAACAGGCTCTGTGACTTCAATACTTGAGCTTATTGTTGGTGCCAACCATCTATGCTGGGAATTAAGAATACACCTTCCACCATGTGGGCTCCTCACCTATGATTTCTACTTCTGAACGTGCCCCGTACACGTAAAAAATCAAATATGAACTTATTAAACATTAATTTGGAATACCATATCCTCCAGAAGTTTCCTTTAGCTGCCTAAATAGCTGTTAAGCTGTGTACTCACCATTTTCCACATAGGGGTGAAATGGCAGAACCAGTGCTAGGATGACTCTGCCCCTGGTTGGCTCCAGGACACTCCTGATGTCTTTCAGCACAGTCAGAGGCTGATCACAGCGATCCAGCAGATTCAAACAGCTGATCACATCATACTGAAATCCTGTGTTCTGCCACTCATTTACACCAAGAACCCTGTAAAAGGAAAGAGAGAGACAGTCTGTTAAACAAAAAGAAGCTGAGTTCAGAGACAAAAACTCCCTATGGAGGTGTTGGTAGTGCAGGGAAGGTCAAGCACTCAGGTAATGAGCCAAGACAGACGTGATCCCTTCTGGTCTTGGGGAAAAGAAAACAAAATCAATGATCAGCCCTGTGAACCTTCACATTGCCTTGCAAGCATCAGGCAAAAAAAGGACACAAAATCATCACTGGTCAGAAGAAACACCAGATGTGTTTGTTTTCCAGCTTTTCTATAGATTAACCTTTTCCGTAGCAATCAAACAATAAAGGAATACTGGAAACACTGAACATTAAATATTACATTTCTTTCCTGTAATTCTGGTACAAAGGATGCAGAAAGTATTCAGGAAGATACCTGTATTTCTTCTTCTGAAGCTGCCATATCATAGTTTCAGACAGTTCAGTGGCATAGATTTCTTCAAAGTGAGGACTCATGACTTTAGTGACTTCTCCATCCCCAGCCCCTAAATCGAGAAGTCTGTGGGATTTCCACTCAGGATTTATTTTAAGCAGTCTTTGAAATTGTTCTGGGGAAAATACAAACATTGAGCCCCTTCCCAGCAGCCTGAAATGTAAAAATGAGAAATCACCAATTTTGCACACACTTTAACAGGACAGACAAGGAAGGAATTTACAATGTGCTTTGGGAGGAACCAGTCACACATAATAGCAGACAAGGTCACTGCTCAGATAAATTTTAAATCCAGTTCAACTTGTCAGAGATCAAACACATAGCCCCATGCAGTTACAGTGCTTAAGACTTCAGGAGGAATTTGATTAAGTAAGGAAGAGCTCACGGGGTGCAGCTCAAGAAAATGATCATATTAAAAGAAAAAAGAGGAGAGGGGAGAGAAAGAAAGAAAAAGACTGAACCTTATTTGTAACATTTGCAGATTTCAATCTCTGCCACCAACCTTAAAAAAAAAAAGAAATAACAGAGGAAATAAAATGGCTGCAGACACAGAAATATGCACAATGAATGAGGAACAGGAGGAGGAACTAGGAGGGGGTAACACTGCTGGGGGGGCAGATTTTTTTATTTCTATGTTACAATGGCTTTTGCTGCTATCTGCAGATCCTGCACTCAACACAAAAAGCCATGGAATAGAAAACAGACAACTCATTAAGGAATTGGGTAGAGGTGACAGTTGGATTCCTTATGGAACAAGTCAATGACATCCCCACCCGTGACTGTTTGAAGACTACACAGGGACACATTTCAGCTGTCAGAGCAGAATTCAGATGATGAAACAGTTAGAAGAACAAGGAGAGGAAAAAGAACAGGTCAGTAACAGACTGCAGGTAGATAAATACTATTCTTTAAACTACTGCTGGTTAAAGACAATGACCAGAAAAAAAATTGAAAAAAGGAAAACTAAGATACCAAAGAAATCATGAAGAAGAGGTGGTCTAGGAAAGACTGACTGTACTAAAAAACAGACAAAAAACCCCTAACAACAAAAAGGATTGAGTGTACAAAGTCATATAGAAGAAACTAAACCAGGATATCAAATGCACAAAAATAAACAGAGTACATCCAATTTAAGTAGAGCCCCCTTCCAGCACACTTGTGTCAGTCCACACTGTGTAATTGGCTCATAGCTATTATTCCTAACAGCATTATGAGGTGTTATTCAAAGCCCTGAAAGCCTTTGAAAAAAAAATGGAAGAGAAAAGAAGAGACCAAAGGAACCTTTATATAAAGCTACGCATAACTAAGACCACCACAGGGAAGCTTGTAAAGTCATCTGTGTAGAAAATAAGGAAAAAGAGTATTTTCCTGCCCTGGTAGACACCCCCTACCACATCAGCCTGTGCAGGAGTCTGCAGTGGGTGCAGAGGTGGGGATGGTTGGCTCAGTGGAACACAACCCATCCTTCACAACAGAGGGGCTGCCAAACCTGTCTGAGGGGGAGACCTGAGCAAACAAGGCACTGCCTTCTGTGCAAAGAAACCAAAGCACCCAGGGACAGCTGAACCTGAACCAGCCACAAAGAACACCAGAGCACCCAGGCACAGCTGAACCTGAACCTGAACACCAAAGCACCCAGGGACAGCTGAACCCCCTGAACCAGCCACAAAGAAACCAAAGCACCCAGGGACAGCTGAACCTGAACCTGAACCAGCCACAAAGGACACCAAAGCACCCAGGGACACCTGAACCTGAACCAGCCACAAAGGACACCAGAGCAGCCAGGCACAGCTGAAGCCCCTGCAGCCACAGGAGACACTGATGCAGTAACAGGAGAATATTGGTTTACCAGCTTGTGTGTCATCACTCCAACATGCTGCACCAGAAGGTCCTGTTCAAGCACAGCTGACAAACCAGGGGAGCTGGGAGTTTGACAGCACAGGAGAAAGGCCCCAAGTGCCCAGGAATGTTACCAGACACAACACTTGGCCAGAAATGGGGCAGAAATGGGGGCAGTGCAGGACGGGGTGGATGCAGCCCCTGCAGGACCAGCACGACACAACTGCCACAACCAGGGCACCAGGGAAGGGGAGAGGCCAGGGGGGAGAAACACAACGACAGCACTAATTCAGAGATCAATTAACACCAGGGAAACGACACATTTTTAAAAGCTGACACATCAAGGGGTAAGGGTGAACACTTGAGAACTAAATCCAAACTGTATTTAGTTTATCCAAGATCGAATTTTCACTTACCCATTGATAGATGTTCTAGACATAAAAAGGCTAAAAGTAGAGGACACAAAAGAGTGATAGAGCTGGATAAACAGCCAGCCTGACTTCTCAATGCTGTTGTTTAAGAACATCTGTGTTCCTTGGTCAAGGTAACTCTGGATAAAAATGGGTTGAAGGGATTCAGACAACTGTTCTGTGTTGCAGACATACCACTAGAGAAAGAGATAAAGGATCATTAAAAAAGTCTGGCAATATAAAACCAGAAGTATTTAAATTAATACATGGAAAGCCATCATCAATTTCCATAAATATAAAAATTCATTTTTCCTACAGTCTTCTCAACAACCTTTGGGATTAAATTAACAAGGTGAGGACCATAGCACTTTTAATTTTTGTCTTGATCATTACCCTGTACTTTGAAGAAATCTACAAAGTAAAATCCCTAGGAAGCAAACATACCATCACTCTGATAAAATAGTACCAAGTGTGATTTTCCCCAGACATCCTCTGAGAAGAAATCAGCAAGTGGACTTCCAGTATTTTTCAAGGAAAGGAGATAAAGAATCCAATATATACCTGATACCACAGCTTGTCTGTCTTACAGCTGAACTACATTTTCTCACTTACCAGTATCAACAAGCAGATCTACAAGTCTTTCAAACAATTTTATCTAGGAAGCTGCCTCCCATCCTCTTTACTAAACACAACAGCAGGTTTTCACATGTAGGAAGTGATCAGTGTCAGCTGAAAGTCAGTTCTATATTTTTCTATAGGTAAAATCTAAAGCCCAAGCTAAAATGGGCCAATGACTACTTTTGCCTTGTGTTCTCTGGCAACAACCACACCTTGACAAACTAAACTAACTGGTATGCAAACTATTGTTAATTGATTGTGATGAAAAAGAATGCTACTTTTTGATAGCAAATGTAGCTGAAAAAGTAATGAACCAGTATCTTACTATTTTACTATCCACATACAAGGCATTTCTACACTCCTTTTTAAGAACCTTGCAAAACAAGGCAAATCTGCAAAAATTCTGAAACTTTAGGACTTCATGGTCACCTTCTGCACCTTTAGCAAATGCCTCTAATGCTGCAGCATTCTGGAATGTCAGCACCAATAATAAGACTCAAAAGGCTGCTCACTGCTAGGCTGCAATGCCAAGCTAAAGCTCCCTCACCTTGATAGTCAAAAGTTATGAAAAAAAGTTTTAAATGCCATTTTAATTAAGAAAGTCACTATTACTTTTCACTTTCCTATGCTTATGTGGAGTTATTGTCACTCCTTCTCATAGAATGCCATTGTGTTTGTTTTCTAATATCAAGAATTATTCCCTACAGCCAACACTCTTATTTCCTTAGATCTTGCAATAATGTCCCTCAATGTGACTGCACGTGTCCCTTGTGCAGGTAGGGAGATCTAAGTATCCTAAAGAGAAATGAGGAGTTGTAACAGGAGCTTGGAAAACCCCAGGTGAGAGGCCAGCAGCAGCCAGCTGGGTCACTGCCACCCAAATGAACACCTGAGAAGGGGCAGTGCCACCCCAGCACCTGTGCTCACACCTGGGCACCTTGTTGGGACAGGAACATCCACTCAATGCAGGTTCCCCCAGTGGGACTTGAGGCACGAGTGCAATGCAAATAGCAGTGGGCAGGATTCCTGTTCCAGGGCCAGCAGGAGAGGGGAGCACACCAGGTCCCTGGGCAGGGGCTCCATCCAACACTGCCCCACAGGGACCCTTCAGTGAGGAGCAAACCCTGCACTGTGGGAGCACCTCTGGCACAATGAGGCTGTGCTTTCAAACACACTTGTGGGCAGCACAAGTGAGTGACTCTTTCCTCTAAAAACCAGATTTTGAACAAGTCTGTACCTCGTGATGGAACTTGGCACAGGGAGCCCCCAGACACTGATTTGCCAGTTTAGGTTTTTTCTCACTGCAGCACAGCACCAGTTAAATGAATCCTCATAGTCCAGTGACTCCCAAAAGTCATGAAAAACCAGTAAAGCAGCAGCCTGGGTGCTCTGTCCATCCATCTGCAGAAGCCCATCTGAAGAGCCTGGCAGAGGCAAAGGGCTGCCAGGAGCTGAGGGACAGGCTGGGGGATGTCAGGTTCACTCCACTGCACAGGTTTGCAGGGGCTCAAAGGACTTGTCTTTTGCAATGTGTTGCCACTTTCAATCCAGAAGAAAACATTCAATTACCAAAGCTCTAGGAAACACAGGCCTTGTTCCATAGCCAATATTACTACACAGGTGCTGAACCAGAGTTTATACACGTTGGGTTCTGCCCTGAACTGTCACCTGTAGTTCCACTGAAAAACAACACTCCTACATTGATTTAAGCCTCCAAAACATTGACACAGCCATTGTGAGAATGATGATGATGACAACTGAGATTGTTTTCAGAAATTAGACATTGTTCACAGATCTCTAATTTCTTCTTCACCATATGGTTCAGTGGGGATGGTGGTATTTTGGTTGGACTTGATGATCTTGGAGGTCTTTTCCAACCCTCATGACTCAATCATTCTATGATCCTTCATGGGTAGTCTTGCCAACAAGGTTATTGACAACTACCTGCACTAGCAAATAATAGAAATTATAGCGAACTATAAGAAGAAAAAAAAAAGATAAAACCAATACAAATTTCAAATGAAAAAACTGGTGAAAGCTTAATTTTGGAACAATTTCCTCAGAACATAAACTGTTTTTGTTTTCTTCCATGTATGAAAGGCCATTAGTTTCATGACAAAAAGTGTATCAATCTCTTGCACCTTTTCAGATTGTTGTGCTAAGACCTTTGTTATATAAAAATTGTAATCATCAAAACTCTCCCAAGTATTTGTAATAAGGATGAAAAAGTTCTTTTAGATAATTTACATCAAACTAATTAAGTCAGTAAAACTGCAGAGAGTGAAAGTACCAGGGGCCTCAAGCTGCCAGCCTTACTTAGCAGTAACCCCACAAACTCAGTAACCATAAATCTTACCAGACGTACTAAAAAATCAATACTTGGCATTTAAAATCTAGATCCAGTAAAATGGAAATGGAGATTATTCACTAAAGACCATGTAGCTGTGAATGACATAATCATCTCTATAACACACTCCTTGGCTGACTTGTCTTTCTACTACAGCTTTTAACAACACAAAAGATGTTCTTTGTTCACCAGGAGAAAGTTCTTTCCATAAACCTAACTTCTGCTTCTCTTTGTACTTATGAACTAAATGACAAACAGCAGACAACATACATTAAACCCCAGTGATACATCCACTCAGGAGCAAGATCCTGGATGTCAACACCCATTGAGAGCACGAAAACCCTGCAGTAATGGGTCAGTTTGAAGAATTATGGTGCACAACTATGGGCTTCCTCTGCACAGCACTCAAGTGTTTGTGCTTCACCCTCTTTGTGAGCTCAGCTCTGCACACTTTACCTAAAGTTGGTACCTTCCTTCTGCACTGAGAGTTCTTCTTAGCCCTTCTAACTCCTGTCAGATTTATAGTTGCACTTTGCCAAAATGTAGAACAGATCTAACACATCCCAAATGAAGTCTGTTACACAACCATTGCATTGCAAGGGTACAGCCCCTAACAAGGTACTGATCCCTGTGCCTCCACCACCCCAATACAGCACCTAACCTTTTATCAGTGGGATCAGTGATAACTGATCAGTGATCAGTTACTGCAGTAACTCACTCCTGGTGTGCCACCTGCCACTGCTCCAAGGCCTCTGCGAGCACAGAGAGGCACCAATGACAAACATCTCTGTGCTTACAAAGCCACCCCCTCCACCACCACCACCTGCAAACTTCACTGAAGTGCTCTCACCAGGACATGGAGTGTGCATCCACAACCCGGACTGTACATCCATGGCCTGGGCTGTACATCCATAACCTGGGCTGTACATCCATAACCTGGAGTGTACATCCACAGCCTGGGCTGTACATCCATAGCCTGGAGTGTACATCCATAGCCTGGGCTGTACATCCATGGCATGGGCTGTACATCCATAACCTGGGCTGTACATCCACAGCCAGGGCTGTACATCCACAGCCTGGGCTGTACACCCACAACTCGGGCTGTAC
>WEIV01023743.1:0-12608 GCA_013390005.1 Calyptomena viridis
TGGGTGAGCCTGGGAATGGGCAGCTCTGAGACTTGGGCAGCTCTGGGATTTGGGATGGGAATGCTCAGCTCTGGTGTCTGAGTGGAGGTGTCACCCTATGGGATTGTTTGGGGTCAGGGATGGTGGGACAGGGATTGTTGTCCTGGGATAGACCTTGTGGGAGGACAGGGATCATTGTCCTGGAACAGGAATTGTGGGGGGACAGGGATTGTTGTCTTGGGACAGGGATTGTGGAAGAACAGGGATTGTTTGGGGTCAGGGATTGTGGGAGAACAGGGATTGTTGTCCTGGAACAGGGATTGTGGGAGGACAGAGATTGTTGTCCTGGAACAGGGATTGTGGAAGGACAGGGATTGTTTGGGGACAGGGATTGTTGTCCTGGGACAGGGATTGTCCTGGGCCAGCCCATGGGAGCAGCCAAATACTCACAGATGGTGCTGCAAATGGGCCCCACTTGGAAGGTGGTGCCATAGAGGGACTGGATGGAACTGGCAGCAGCTTTTCCCAAAGATTCCTGGAGAGGAGCAGATGAAGGACAAGTCAGGAAGCAGCAACACTTCATGGGGCTAAATGGTAAGATTTCACCAAGCTGAACAAAACCTGGAGAAATCTCCAAACTCTGGAGATGGTTCACACTCACAGCACTCACAACTTCCACAGGATTTTTGGGAAGTGACACTCCAGGTGAGTTAATTCCCAACAGGTTCTATAACTGACCATCCAGGGTTTCATCTCACTCATTGTCTTGTCAAGGGAAGGTTCAAAGGTATCAGAAAATCCCAAGGAATACTGGAGATATTCCAACATTCCAAGGCCAATTTTGTGCTCACTTCAAATGTGGGATGGGGGTTTTATGGAAAACAGAGCTGGGATCTTCAGGGAATCAGGAAAAAGGAGGAGTGGCAACAAACTGCCAGAGAAGAAAAATGCATTTAGGTATTTAGGGATAAAGAAAATCCCCATGAGAGTGGGGAAACTTTGGGATGAGCTTGAAGAATCTATGGAATTTTTCTTTAGAAATAGCAGAACAAATGAAAGCTGAGTTTTAAACCTGACCCACCCAATCCCAGCCTGAAACTGGCCCTGACTCCAAAGCCCTTCCAGCTTTTCCATTGGAATGATGACAGTGAGACCCCACTGGCTCAAGGATGTGGTGCTGTGGTTAAGGAAGAGCTCAGAGCATGGAAATCTGGGAAAGGCAGCTGGACAGGGCAGGAGAAGCCAAAGCCAAGTGTTTCTGTCTCACCAGCTCGGCCGAGTCGGCGGGTTCGGTGCACTTGTATCCATAGGGATACATCAGGAGCTGGGAGTAGCTGTGGAGGGTCAGGAAGGCCTTGAAATTTCCATGATTCTTAATAAAATCCACAACAGATTTCACTTCCACCTCGGAGTTGGCGCTGGGACCGTGGTAGGAGTCGGAGCAGGGATTGCTGCTGGCCCCGGGACCTGTCGGAGCAGAGGGAGCAAAACTGTGGGAAGTGACATTCCTGGAAGGTCAAGGGCTTCCCTAAGTCTTCCCCTTGAGTCCTGACTGCTCCAACAGCAGCCACAGGGAGTGAATATTCCAGGGATGAACTGCTGGTGTCCAGGGAGGTTGTGGAATCCCCATCCCTGGAACGCTCAGCGGTTGGAGCAGCCTGGTCTAGTGGCTCGTTAAGGGAATTAAATTCCTTTAATGAGTCTCACAGCCTAGATTGTGCTGGTTAATGACAGTCCCTTTTCCTGGAGAAGGGAAGGATCCAGGGAAACCTCAGAAGCATTTCCAGAGGCTCAAGGGGCTCCAGGAGAGCTGGAGAGGGACTTGGGCCAAGGGCTGGAGGGACAGGACACAGGGAATGGCTTCCCACTGCCAGAGGGATGTTGGGCAGGAATTCCTGGCTGGGAGGGTGGGGAGGGGCTGGGATGGGATGGATTTCCCAGAGAAGCTACAAACACGTTGAAATGTTCCAGAGGGTTGGAACTGGAGGGTATTTAAGGTCCCTTCCAACACAAACCATCCTGTAATTCCATGTGATCAAAACCTTCACCTCGTGCTCTTGGGCAGTTAATTAATTAATTAACAGAGAACAGCTCCATCCCGTGGGATCATTTCCTTTCTGAATCCCTTGTATTAAGGAAAGGGGTGGCCCAGTGTTAACAGGACCCAGGAGCTTCATCCCTACCTCCAAAACCCGCATCCCAATTCCGGTTTGGATCGACCCCCACGCACAGACTGCCCGAATGCCTGGAGCGGGTTTTCCTCCACAGCCGGTTCTGGAACGGGAACGTTCCGGCTCAAAAAGGAGCAAACCTGGCTCCTTGTGCTGGGAATGCTCCCCAGGAAGAGCTGCCATTCCTGGGGGAGTGATCCCAGCACAATCCCAAGGTTATTCCTGATGTGCCAACAGTCCAGAATGGAAGAGGTGGAGTTACAGTGGGTTAGGATGGGACAGACAAGGAATGAGTGTCTCTGCCCAACCTTTTGTGATTCCCTCTCACAGCTTTAAAAAATGGACTTTCAGAGCCCATTTCCCTCTATTATTTTCTGGGAAGAGCTCCTGGAATCGGCTCAGACCCACCGAGGTGTGAGTGTACACAAATCCATCAGGGTTGGCCACTGGCAGCAGGAAAAGATCCAGCTGGTCCAGCAGGGAGGTGATGGAAGAGTCTGTTCCATAGTCGGAGGCAATCTAGGAAAAGACATGGAAAAATCTAGGAAAAAAATCTAGGAAAATCACATTCTGATTATCAGAACATTTCCCTCAGAGGCTGGAACAAAGCTGGCTTTGGGGAGCAGGGAAATGAGAATATCAATTATCTGCTGGACAAGGGAGCTGTTTGACTGTTTCCTTCTTCATGGAAAAGGGCAACAAAATTCCCCCCTCCCTCATCCCAGGGAATGGGGCAAGGCCGGCACCGGGATTGACACGGATCAGCCAGGTTGGGAATGAAGTGAGCTGCACCTCTGTGGTGGCTGAGTCATTTCCAGCAGGATTTAAACATTTTAAATGTTTGAATTTACACAGAGATGGAGGTTTGGGCATTTTGTGGGAGGTGACCAACCACACGGCGCTTCCTGGCATTGGGAGATGGAAACAGCAAAGGAATCTCAAAGTCCTGGATATTTTTAGGATTATCTGCCCCTTTTTTTCCAACAGTTTCACCTGAATTTAGTACATTTTATCAGCCTGAACTGAGCTGTTCTAACAAGACACTGACTCCTGGCCAAGGCAGCCACAGGATCCTCTCCGGAGCCGGTTGTTTGAGGAGGGAAAAGGGATTAAAGTGAACTAAAAATAGATGGATGTGGGATCCTTTTAAACACCCAGAGACATTTCCAGGACAGAGCAAAGGCCAATCCCACCTTGTGAGCAATCCACAGAGCACTGGCTTGGGTCACCCACTCCCGGGAATGGATGCCGGCGTCGATCCAGACGGCAGGACGGTTGGATCCTCCGGTGCTGAACTGGGAATATGGAAGGAAAGGTTGAAATCACCCTTCAGTCCAGACCCTCCTGTGCAGCCCAGGCTGAGCTGGGCTGGGTTTCCCATCCAGCTGCACAGGACACACATTCCATGAGCTCCACTGTACCTTGAGCGCGTACAAAGGACGCTTTTCGTAGGATTCTCCGATCTGGATCTTCTCCACGAAGCTGTACTCGGATGCAAGATGATCCAGCTCTTCATAAATCTGGAATGAAAGGCCAGGAGGACATTCACATCTCATTTCATGGAAGCATGGAGTGGTTTGGGTTGGAAAGGACCTTAAAGACCATCTGGTTCCAACTTCAACACCTTCCCCTGTCCCAGGTCACTCCAAGATCCAACCCAGGGATGGAGCAACCGTGGCTTCTTTGATCAAAAAGTTCTTTATTTCCCCATTTCAAGATTCCTTTATTCCTCTGTCTCTTTTGAAGGTCAGAAGGAAGGGTTTTGACAGAAGAGTTTGTGGAAAACTTTGATCAGCATTCCGTGTTCCGACCCTCTGACCGCAAAATAACACAGATAAAAACCAAACCACATGCCAAGGGCAGCTGGAAAGACATTTTAGATATATTTAGATGATATTTGACTGAAGGAAACGTGGAAAAAGGGCAGAAGGAAGGAGGACACTGTTCCCCCAAGGCACTCACGTCAGCCAGGGTGTGGTAGGTGCCGTAGTCGAAGCTGGCGCTGCGCTCCCTCTGTGCCCTGTCAGCCATATCCTGCTTTTCCTTATCCAGGACATCCTAAAATAACACATTCCAAGGGGGAGAAAGGCCTGCTTCAGCTGCAAAAGGAATTTAACAAAGCAGTGGATCTGCTGAGACAACCATGGGCTCATGGAATGGTTTGAGTGGGAAGGACCGTAAGGATCATCCAGTTCCAATCCCGACACCTTCCGCTATTCCAAGTTGTTCCAACCTGGACACTTCCAGGGATCCAGGGACAGTCACAGCTTCTCTGGGAATTCCATCCCAGCCCCTCCCCACCCTCCCAGCCAGGAATTCCTTCCCAATATCCCTGTGGCAGTGGGAAGCCATTCCCTGTGTCCCAAGTCCCTCTCCATGAAAGGCCACAGTTGGGTCACCCCAAAGCTTTCCCTTTTCCAGGCTGAACAATCCCAATTTTCTCAGCCTTTCCCAATAGGAAGTGCCCCATCCCTCTGATCTTGGACTCAAGATTTGAGTTTAGGTTGGTTTAGGTTGGTTTATGGTTGGTTTAGGTGCCATTTTGGGATCCTTGCTCCTGAGAAAGTGTCAGCCCCAAATGGATGAATTTATCCCTAAATGTTCTTAACAGAGTTTACGGAATTCCGAGGAACTTCAGTGCCGTGACTCCCAAATATCTGTGGCCAAAATACCACATAAAATTCCTCAGGGAATTCAGCAGGAGACTCCTATGGAACCTCTGAGTTTATGGATGTCACTCCTCAAGGAGATCCCTGGATTTTCCTTGAGGAATTAACCCACAGAAATAATAGGAGAACCTCATGGAAAACAGGGTATGGAAGAGCCCACGTTGTGAACGAGGCCAAGTTGTGAATCCCAGTTTGTTCCCAGAGGACACAAAAGCTCCCTGTGTGCCACCAGCATTCCCTACCTGCAGGTCTTCAATCAGGATGGAATACTGAATCCCATGGGATTCCAGGAAGGCTTTGACTGACTGGACACTGAGGGCAGGAATTCTCACATCCACGGGACGGGAGTGGGCAGAGGGGTTTATCCAGAAATCCAGCTGGAAAGACAAAGGAAAAGGGGGTTGGTTTGGGGGAAGCATCCTGCAAACAGCTCTTCCAGAGCTTTAGGAATGCTGATTTCTCCCAAATCCAACGGTTCCTGCAGTTGGGAGGCCTGGAACGCTCCGTTCTCCGTGGCCTCCCCACAACCTTGTGCCAGTTTATGGGATAAACTCAATAAAATAACAAACAGAGGAGGCTCAAGTCAACATTTTCATCAAAAAGCCACAGGAATTTTATTTATTTTGAATTTTTTTTGATGATTATTTTACTCTTCTCCCTTTTATCAGAAATAGTTTCAAGGAAAACTCAACGTTACAGCTTTAGGTAACACAAAACCTGCTGGGTTTAATTCCCTTTCATCTCCACTTTGGTCAGAAGTTTCTAAATTGTCATTTCTAGACCCTTCCAATAACATTAAAGACATCAATGTTAAAACCCCTCAGCAGGAAGAAAAAAACACCCTGGAATTCCACAGTGTGTTTTTGGGTTTCAACATAAACCAAGTGTCAAATTCCTTCCACGACACTGGGAGACAAGTGCAAAAAACCTGCCATTCCCACTGGAAAAACGGGTTTTTCCAGGCTGAGATGAAGAGCAGGTCAGTTTAAATCTGATGGTAAAACCAGCAGGAGAAAAACATTAATTCAGGCACTTGAGAACATTGAGCTGAGCCTAAAACTTGAAGATCAAAGTATTAAAAAAATAAATTCATTTACAGCCCCAGTGGGATATAAACCTTCCAAATGAGATGTAAATCCATGTCCTGACCCTTTTCCAATGAGGAATGTTGGGAACATTCCCAAATCCTCCCGTGGCAACAACGTACCTTGAGGTGTTCCAGTGACTCCAGGAGCTGCAGCTGCTTCACCTGCTCCTCATTTTTGGGCTTGACCCGGAGAACCTGGTGCCTGGAATAAACCAGAGTCCCAAAATATTGGGGGGTGAACAGTTTGTCCCTGAGGTCGTTAATTGAGCAGGTTAATTAATTGTGTCTCATCAGCTCCGTGACTTGGGGTCACCCAAGAGTTTGACCAAAACCAAGACACGTGGGTGAGTTTTAAACCCCTCACAAGGACCAGTTTTGTATTTATTGGTTATTTTTGGCAGCAACTTGTGGAAAATAATATTCTGGTTGAGTTTGGGGAAGGATCAAAGGTTTGGGGAGAGAGAAACCTGGGATTTGTTTCACCTTCCCTTGGTTTAGTCATGGGTTGTCCACACACTTCCCAGGAGCTGACACCATTCCAGGTGGGATGAATGACCCTCTGGAAGGGCCTCACTCCACCAGTTCACAACTGGAAGGAAAGTCTGGGATCAATTCCATGATCAGTGCAGAATTCATTGGAAAATACACCTCAAAATGAGGCGAATGAGGGTAAAACATGAGCTCAGGTTTTGGGGAGTTATTGAAGTCTGGCCTGAGCTGCTGAGAGGAGACACTGGTTTGCACCAGAATTTTTTGTTAAATCAAGTGAAATCAACACTTTCCCACATTAATAACTAATTACTGGATTCTCCATCATGAGCTTTATTTCAGGAATGGATTCCTCTGGGAATGACTGACTGGATCCAGGAGAATTCAGCTCAGGATTAAATGACCCCAGCAGCTCCTCCTGGCCTTATACCGTGAGTAAATGATTTATATTCAGTTTTATTCTTAATCTTTAAATCTTCAGATTTACTCAGTGGGATCCACTGTTCACTTAGAGCATCTCAGGATTGATTTCTTTATCAGGGGTTTCATCCCCTTTAATTATTAAGGCCCAGGAGATAATTTTTGCAATGCAAAGATAAACCTTTAGAATTTAATGGCTGGAAATGAGGATTTGAGCTGCTCAGAAAGGCAAAAATAAGGGAAAGAAAGAGAAATAAGAAACTTGGAAAACAAAGGGGAAAACTATTGAGCTTTCTGATCCCAAGCTGGGTTCTGGTCTTAAGCTCTGGACTAGATCTGACAAGACAAACCCTTGAGCTTTGAAGAAAAAGCCAAAATAAAGCCCTGGATGAGCAGGAATTCGAGATCTCAACTCACAGCTGGACCCTCCTCCTGGAAAAACCTGAATTAAAGTAGGAAAAAGGTTCCTTGAAGCACCAAAGCAACAAGAAAAGTCAGACACACAAAGGCAGGGATGTGCCCCAAGCAGACTTTGCAAAGCTGAGATCAAGGAAAACCGGACACCACCTTAAAGGGAAGTTTTCCCAACTCACCCAACGAAGGTTTCCAGGCACAGGGAAGCCCCAACGAGGGCACTGAAGATAAAAATCAGCTTCATGTTTGCTGGGAGTTGAGCTCAGCCTAGAAAAAGGGGGATTTATAGCAGGCTTTATTCCCAGATAAAACCTATCTGATCCAACCTATCGCCCCACGTGTCCCGTTCCCACTTTATCAGACACTTCAAGGCAACCAGGAGATTTCACCTCCAAAAAACCAGTTTCCACTGGCACCTCCAAAGGGTGCAGGGAGGAGTCTGTTCCAGGGCTCTGCCCACAAAAATGTGTGTCCTTTCACACGGTTTTCCAGGCCCAGGAAAACAAGAGTTCAGCTGAAGGACATCCCAGCTCTCCCTGGGGGTGAGGAGCTCCTGGACACGGGGTTTTCTCCACTGCATTTGTAGGAGGCCACTTCTTGTTAAAGGTTCCCAGATACTGGAGTTGTGCTTATCCGTGTGGGGAGTAAAGGAGATGGGCTGAGCTTTGGGAATTATCTCCCCTGCCTGTGGTTGTGGGAGGATCCATGTGTGGCTGTCCCAGAGCAACATGGATGAGGTTTTTGTTCATCCCGTTAAAAACGGTGCTGAGGAAGAGCCAGGAGCTGGATCCAGTCTTTGTAATTCCCATTAAAAATGTTACTGAGGAAGAGCCAGGAGCTGGATCCAGTCTTTGTAATTCCCATTAAAAATGTTAGTGAGGAACAGCCAGGAGCTGGATCCAGTCTTTGCAATTCCCATNTTTTTTGTTTATCCCTTTAAGAAAGTTACTGAGGAAGAGCCTGGAGCTGGATCCACTCCTTGTAATTCCCATTAAAAACAGTGCTGAGGAAGAGACAGGAGCTGGATCCAGTCTTTGTAATTCCCATTAAAAATGTTACTGAGGAACAGCCAGGAACTGGATCCACTTTTTGTTCATCCCTTTAAGAAAGTTAATGAGGAACAGCCAGGAGCTGGGTCCAGTTTTTGTAATTCCCATTAAAAATGTTACTGAGGAACAGCCAGGAACTGGATTCACTCTTTGTAATTCCCATTTAAAAAGTTACTGAGGAACAGCCAGGAACTGGATCCACTTTTTTTATCCCATTAAAAATGTTACGTAGGAACAGCCAGGACCTGGATCCACATTTTTTTTATCCCATTAAAAAATTACTGAGGAACAGCCAGGAGCTGCATCCACTGTCTGTGACCCTGCTGTCCCCTGCAGATTCCCAGGGATTCCTGGGAACATGGGATAGAGGGGAGATGGTTCAGCTGCTCAACCCACCCCAGGAGAAGCAGGAAAGGAATTCCCTGACAATTCCCAGAAGCTTTTAACAAAGACAGGGACACATTTCCCAGCACTTCCCTGAGGTTCCCCCATTCCCAGCCAGAGCCGGGCTGTCCTGGCCTGTGCTCACACTCCAAACAAGGCTTTTGCAAGGCCAGGTCTCGTGTTTTTGGGAACAAAAGGAGCCCCAGGCATGGACTGAGCCTGGTTGGGAGTGCAGGAATTAGTGATCCTGCAGCTGGGGGTCTCGGGGACACAGGAGGAGAACGTGCCCTCAGGTCTGGGAGGTGCAACCAAACCTAATCCTTGGAAAACAAGCATTCCCTGAACATAAATCACCAACATTTATCCTAGAGACTGGGACCACCATGGGAATCTCCTGCTCATTTCCTGCTTCTGGGAAAACTTCTTCCAGGAATTCCGGTGGAAGTCGAATCCCACCTGTATTTTATGGGCTTTAGTATTTCCTGAGGGATCGGCAGATTGTCCACAGCACCTCCCACGGATTCACTCTCGGAAAACAGGAAGGAGAGGCTTAATTTAGGACCAAATTAGAGCTTGTTTGATTACTCATTCCACATCCTGCATGGATTTAAGGGCTGCCAAGAGATCCAGGCAAACACAATGGCAGGATCCAAAGTCTCCCAACCAGCTCCGAGTGCCCGGATCAGCATCATCCGGGGCCTCCATGCCCTGCATTTAAGGAGCTGCATCCAAATCCAGGCTTTGGAACCAACTCCTCATCCCACTGAAGGGGCTGCAGAGGCTCCAGCCACCAGGCCCTGGGGGGCTTGGAAAAAAGCCACAGGGATTTGGAAGGAATCCAGAGGAGCCACGGAGCTGCTCCAAGGGCTGGAGCCCCTCTGCTCTGGAGCCAGACTGGGAGAGCTGGGAATGTTCACCTGGAGAAGGGAAGGATCCAGGGAGAGCTTGGAGCCCCTTGCAGAGCCTCAAGGGGCTCCAGGAGAGCTGGAGAGGGACTTGGGCCAAGGGCTGGAGGGACAGGACACAGGGAATGGCTTCCCACTGCCAGAGGGCAGGGAGAGATGGGATATTGGGAAGGAATTCCTGGCTGGGAGGGTGGTTTCCCAGAGAAGCTGTGGCTGCCCCTGGATCCCTGGAAGTGTCCAAGGGCAGGTTGGAGCCACCTGGGATAGTGGGAGGTGTCCCTGCCCATGGAAATGAGATGGGCTTTAAGGTCCCTTCCCACCCAAACCACTCTGGGGTTCAAAGAGACTGAAAACATCCCTAGTGCTGATCCCAGGGTCCAAAACACCTCAGGGAATTAGGGAGCAGCAGGAAGCCAACGGTGCCAGGCAGGCAGGTGGGATTAGTGGGATTGGTGGGATCGGTGGGATTAGTGGGATTGGTGGGATTAGTGGGATCGGTGGGATTAGTGGGATTGGTGGGGTCAGTGGGATTAGTGGGATGAGGGACCCCACCCCAAGCAGCAGAGCCCCGGGGGACCCCCCAGGGGGAGCAGAGCAGGTCTGGTGGCACTGACCAGGAGCAGCCACATCCAGGTGCCCGGAGGTGCCACAAGGAAGGTCCAATCCAGGATGTTGAGACAACCCCAAATCCACCGTGAACCCTCTGCAGCAAAACCAGGGCCCAAACCCAACAACCTCGGCTTAAATGGGGCTGGGTGGGGACCCCAGGCCAGCCCTGCAGGGCAATTAGTGCCCTCAATTAGTGCCCCAACGTGGGCAGGGCGGGTCGGGAACACCCTGGTGACACATGGAGAAATGAAAGGTCAACCAGATGTTGTCCAACCAAACTGTGTCGTTGCCTAAAATTGCTGGATTGGTTCATCTTTTCCCTGTGCTGTGACTGGGAGAGGTTAAAATGGACAAACCCAAGCAGAAATGCCCCCCCAAATAATTCCATTTAGGGGCAGTAGGTCCTTTTTTGTAAAGTCTGAAGCCTCTGTTGTTGCTCATCTCAAAAGGTTCTTGCACCTTGTAGCTTGTCCCAGTTAGGAAAGAAATCCCAGGAATGTTTTGCACCTTTGGATAGAAATATTTCTTTTTTCATCTTGATTTTGACCTGTAACACCCACATGGCAAAGGGCTCCTGGATAATCAAAGTTAATTGGCTATAACACCAATTTATTTTGGATTACTGGTGAGAGAACTATTAATTCTATAAATAAGGGATTAATTCTATATTCCTAAACCACCAGGCACCTTTGGAATGCCTTGGATAAAGAAAAAAAAGGGATTTCAGTGTGTGGTTTATACTTCGTACATGTGATTGGTGTAATTTTAGGAGCAAACCCCACATTTTTGATCTCTCTGGAAAATCTGCAGCTATAGTGTAATAACCCTGGTGTGACGGAGCTACTTGTTTCCAACTGAATTTTCCTTAAATTAGGAAATTAAGACCTTCAACTTTGTCCCCAGACAATTCCATCTGATCATGTTGTAGCTTTGATTTTTAATTAATGATCCCTGGAGATTAAAGACTGGCTCTCCCAGTGACATCATTCCATGAGATAATTAAATATAATAACAATTTCCGAGGTTGTGAAATCCTTGTAGGGAAGGATTTTGTCGGGGCAACAAAAGCTCCTGCTGAGGGCCAGCAGGTGTCAGCAGAAAACACGGAATTAAGTGATATCCGACCTGCCAGGACACAGCAGGGCAGGGTTTTCCCTCTGATCCTTCCCGTGTCTTTCTCATCCTCATCATGTTCCTTTTCCTCTGGTTTCTCACTAGTGCAGAGAACAAGGGGTTGCTGTGCCAGGAAAACCAATGCCCCAAAAATGGGTATTCCCATGGATCCCTGCATGTGGGACTTGGGCTGTCCCCTCTAAAAGGGCATTTTTGTGGTCAGAGAAACCTTTTTTCCCGTTAATTCTGTGATCCAAGGAAGGCTGGAGTGGAATGAGATGAGCTTTAATGTCCCTTCCAAGCCAAACCACTCTGGGATTCCATGGTTTTTACAAAGTAATAGCACATTCCACCAGCACACTTGGATAACTGGGATGTTACTGGATTTGCACAAGCTGGAAAAGAAAAGAGGAACTAAGCTGGAAAATGAGAACATCCCAGATGTCACCACACCAACAGTGACATGGATAAGAGTGTCACCCAAAGCCATCCCATCCAATGGGAACATCCTTATCCCAATTAATTCCGTCAGGATACACTGATTTAGGACTAGGGTTTAGGATTTAGGACACAACCCTTTTCATTTACAGCATTTCAAAGCATAAACGTGAATTTACACCTGTAAAGAAATATGAAGTTACACCTGTACAGAAATATGAAGTTGTGCTTATATAAAAATTTGAAGAAATACAAATTTATACCTGTACAAAAATATGATGTTGTGCTTGTACAGAAATAAGTTACAGCTGTAGAGAAATATAAAGTTACATCTATACAGAAATATGGAGTTATACCTGTACAGAAATATGACATTGTGCTTGTAAAGAAATATGAATTTACTCCTGTACAGAAATATGAAATTATGTCTGTACAGAAATTTGAGGTTGTGCTTGTACAGAAACATGAAGTTACATTCGAACAGAAATAAGTTGTCTTTGTACAGAAACATGAAGTTACACCTGTACAGGAATTTGAAGTTATGCTTGTACAGAAATATGAGCTCATATACAAACACATGAGGTTGTGTTTGTACAGAAATATGAATTTTACCTGTATAGAAATATGAATTTACATCTGTACAGAAATAGGAAATTACACCTGCACAGACCCAAACCTCCTTAAAGTTTTGACTGCACCAACGTGTGCATGACTATGTATAATTTACTAATTCAGCTGTACAGATAATTAGTAATGAAGGAATTAATTTAGCAACAGCAGGACAAAAACTGAGGAGAACCTTCCGCCCCCCCCAACATGGCGCCTCCCTCAGGCGCCGTTTCCCGCCAAAACCGGCCCGCGGGCCTCCCCCGCCCTCTCTC
>WEIV01023743.1:23849-38884 GCA_013390005.1 Calyptomena viridis
CTGCCGGGTCCCCCCGACCCTCACACCGGGCTCCGAGGGGAGTTTTCACCCCCGTGTCCTGGGCACTGTGCGGTCCCCCCTCCCAACCTTACACTGGACACCGCTGGGAATTTCTGCCCCGTTTCCCAGGCACTTGTGGGGTCCCCCGTCCCAGTTATCCTTAGGGTCCCACCCCGGGAGCTCCGTGTGCCCGCGGCGGGGTCTGGGGACCAGGGTGACACCCCGGCCCAGCAGCACCCGCCCGCCCCGCGCTGCTGAGCCCGGGCAGGATACGGGGATACGGCCCCAGCGACCCCAGCACCTCCCACAGACATTCCCAAGGCTCCGGATTCCCGCCGGGGCTCCCTCTGCCACCGGCACCGCTCCGCCATCAACAACGTGCACGAGGACCTGGGCTGTCACCTGCCCTGGCTCCTTGTCCCCCCAGGTAGGTGGGAGCTGGGGTGGGCTGGGCAGGGGGTGCTGGGGGTCCCCAGGCCCCCCGTGACCCCGTGTCCCCCCCAGCCGTGTCCCCCCCGTCCTGCTGCCAGCAGCACTCGGGGGAGTTGTGTGAGAGCTGCGTGGGGAGAACCACCCTGACGGCCGAGAACGCCGTGGAGGCCAACAGGCTCTCCAACAACTACAAGGTGGGTGCACCCCTGGGTGCTCCGGGGGGGCTGTAGGGGCCTGTCTTTCCTCCCCCACCCTGAAGGACCCCCCCTCTCTGCAGTTTGGCTTCAAGAAATGGAAGAGCCACGTGACGGCGCGGCCGTGGGAGGATCGGTCTGAGATCGTCAAGGAGCTCTACTCCGACCTCAACGTCATCCGGGGCTCTGGGGGTGGGTGGCCTTGGGGACACCTGTGGCTCTGGGCTGCTGCGGGTGACAGGGTCCCACCGGGTGCCTCCCTCCCTGCAGGATCCACGCTGACCTGTGGGAATGTTCTCTACCTGCTGCTCTTTGGCTGGTGGCTCTCGCTCCTCCACGTCCTCGTGGCTGCCGGGATGTTTGTCACCATCGTGGGGGCTCCTTATGGTGAGTCCCAAATCTGGGAAGGGCTGATGAGCCGTGGGGCTCCTGGCTGAGCTCCGGAGTGTTGGGGTCTCCTGGCTCCCTCCTCCATGGAATGTCCCTGGAGCTGGAGGGGACACACGTGTCCCTCGTGTCCCTTCAGGGCGGCTCTGCTGGGACCTGGCCGGGTATTTCCTGTGGCCCTTTGGCAAAGTGATCCAGAAAGTGGAGGTAACGCTGTGTCGGGAATCCCAGGGGGTGCTGGGGTGTCCTGTGCCACGCCCTGACGTCCCCCCCTCTTTCCCAGGTCCCCAAATCCCACCAGGAGAGCAAGGCCGGCGCAGGGGAGAGCTCAGCCCTGCTCGGGGGTCCCACCCCGTGGCGCTGGGTGGGCACTGGACACTGGGTGAGCCCCACACCGGCCCTGGTGACACCCCTTCCCGGAGGCCCCCACCCATCCCACGGCAGGGAGAGCACCCAGGGGCACCTCCGCTGCCCTGGGGTGGGTGTTTTTCGGGGGGGCAAACCCTGAAGGTGCCCTGGTGTTCCCAGCAACACGTTGGCACCGTGGCCTGGCTGTGCCTGGGCTACCCGGTGCTGGCGGTGGCCCACGGGCTGGTCTGTGTCACCGCGTGGCTCCTCATTGTCCTCATCCCCGTGGCCAAGCTGAGCGCCCGCGCCACCACCCGCGTCCTGCTGCTGCCCCCGCGGCGGGTGCTCGTCCGCAGGCTCAGGATGGTGAGGGTCCCGTATCCCGCTCCGGGGGGCGGATGTTGGGATGGGGGGCGCGGGGAGCCGTGTGACCCACGTGTCCCCGTGCAGACGGAGGTGCCGCCGGAGGGGGAGGTGATCCTGTGCTGCCACCGCGCCGCCAACCCCTACTACTACAAGTACGCCGTGGACGGCATCAACGTCTTCGCCGTCAGTATCCTCCCGGGGGGGACTGGGAATGCTGGGAGGGCTGATCCCAAGTGCCACCCCGTCCCTGCGGTGTCCTTGACCGGCCCCCCCAGACCTGCTGCCGCTGGTGCTGGTGACGCTGGTGCTGGGGTACGTGGACAGCCACAACCACCTGAGCAGCTCCGCCGTCAAGTTCACGCTGGCCCTGCTCTCCATCATGCCCCTGTCCTACTACATCGGGATGGCCATCGCCAGGTGAGCTGGGCCGGCGTGGGGACACCGGGGACACCGCGGGGGCGGGTGCCGGCCCCGCTGAGACCGTCCTTGTCCCGCAGCATCTCGGCCCAGAGCAACTTCGCGGTGGGCGCGGTGGTGAATGCCACGTTCGGCTCCATCACGGAGCTCACCTTCTACATCAGCGCCCTCATCAAGGGCTCCCGCGAGGGCAACCGCTGCTATGCCGAGGTGGTCAAGTCGGCGCTGACCGGGACGCTGGTGGGGTGTGTGCTCTTCATCCCGGTGAGATGGGGGCACCGGGGAGCCGGGAGTGGGACTCTGGGATCCTCGTGGGTCCCTTCCGACTCAGGAAGCGCTGATGGGGTTTTTTGGGGGGGTTTCTGTCCTCAAGGGTCTGTGCATGGTCATCGGGGGCATCCGGCACCAGGAGCAGCGGTTCAACAGCCGCTCTGCCGGCGTCAGCTCCGCCCTGCTCTTCCTGTCCGTGGGAGGTGAGTGGGCCTGGGGGTGTCCCCGGCTCCGGGGGGGCCACCAGGGTGGGCACACAGCCGTGTCCCTCCATCTCCACAGGGGTCTTTGCCCCGACGCTCTTTGCCAAGATCTATGGGAAGCTGGTGTGTGGCGAGTGCCACAACATCACCCAGAACCCGCTGGGCCACTACCTGTGCCACAACTGTCACTTTGACCTGGTGAGTGGGGCGTGGAGCTCCAACCATAGACTTGAGATTAACCATAAGCTGGAGACTAACTTAGTCACAGCCTGGTGCTAATGCTGCCAAGGCTGTGGGTTCAGTCCCTGTATGGGACATTTACTTGGGAGTAGGACTTGTGGGTTCCTTCCAACTTCTTCTGTAACACGGGGAATTTGGGATCGGGGATGCTCCAAGCCCCCTGGCTGTCATGCCGGGCGGTGGCAGCAGGGCTGTCCCTTGTCCCCTGTGTCCCCACTGACCAGTGCTCTCTCTGCAGACGGAGAACAACGGCACCCTCTACTACAGCCACGTCCAGTGAGTGTCCACTGGTGGGGACGGGGCTGTGGCACCTCCTGGGTTCATCCCATTCCCAGAGATGAACCATCTCCACGCCCCCCCCATCCGTGGGGGTGTCCAGGCTGGACGCCGGTGGCACCGACAGTGTCCCCGTGTCCCCAGGCCCCTGGTGTACACGGTGTCCCTGCTGCTCCCGGCCGCGTACCTCGTCGGGCTCTGCTTCACCCTCAAGACCCACTCCCACATCTACGACATCCACATCAGTGACTGTCACAGTGAGTGTCCCCAAATCCCGCGTGTCCCGGCTCTTCCCGGCGCTCCGGGGTGTCCCAGCGTGTCTCTGCTCCTCCCCCAGTGCCCGGGCACCACCACAGTGCTGTGGTGCACTGGTCTCGCTGGCGGGCCCTGGTCATCCTCCTGCTCTCCACCCTCTGCATGTCGGCCTGTGCCGACCTGGCCACGGAGCACATCAGCCCCATCCTCACCAGCTCCACCATCTCCCAGGTGAGATGGGCATGGGGATGGTGGTGACATGGTTTTGGGTGGCCCCGGGGACCGAGGTGTGCCCTCCAGGGACAGGGACCTGCCCTGGCTGCAGTTGGAGCCCCAGAATCAGCAGGGAAAGGATGCAGAGATGCTCCACACCCTGAGGACTCCGTGGCTGTGGTGGGGACCAGGCTGATGTCCCCTCTTTCCCGCAGTACTTCATCGGTGTCACCGTGCTGGCCATGGTGCCTGAGCTGCCAGAGATTGTCAATGGCATCCAGTTTGCCCTGCAGAACAACCTGAGCCTGAGGTGAGGTGGCCCCAAGGATGAGGTTTGGGGTGGTCCCCTCCGTTGTCCCCTGGTGCCCTGGTGGGTCAGATCCTGCCAACTTGTCCTCGAGGGGACCTAAAGCCACCCAAAAAACGGGGTCAGGACCAGCATGGGCTGCGTGGTTGGTTCCCTGGGGTGGGTTTTCCTCGTTCCAGGGGCTGCCGGAGACGCGGCGCTCGGCAGCTCCTGAGCCCTCCTTCCTCCCCAGCATCGAGATTGGGAACTGCATTGCTGTGCAGGTGTGCACACTCCAGATCCCCATCCTGGTGCTCTTCACCATCTTCTACGTGAGTGCACAGCCCCGGGTGACATCCCACAGCAGGGACAGAGGCATGGAATGTCCATGGAAAGGACACGATTCCATTCCCAGTGTCTCTGCTCCGTGCAGGGGAAGTGGGGTCAGGTGTCTCTCACCTTGGCTGTTGTCCCCACCTTGGGGACATGTGGCAGAGGGGGTTAAGGGGACACACGAGTCCCCATCCCGGGGTTATCCTGGTTATCCATAATCCCCAAATCCTGTGTTTCGCAGCCGACCAACTTCACGCTGGTCTTCAGTGACCTCCACGTCTACGCCAGCATGTTCAGCGTGGTGCTCATGAACTACATCTTCATGGATGGCAAATGTGACTATTTCCAAGGTGGGGCACTGGGGGATCCCTGAATTCCCTGGGATATGGGCTGGGGGGCTCCTGGATCCAGCCCTGGGGTCTTCTGCTTGTGGCAGCTCTTGGCATGTGGTGACCTGGGCAATGCTGGAGTCTCGTTGACCATCTTGGAGGTGCAGCAGCTCCGAGGGGAATCATTCCCTTTTTATCCTTAAAAGGGAGTTTAACCCCTTTTAACTGGGATTTTGCAGAGGCTCATGAAAGTTCTCTACGGGGGCTAATCCAGACTACACCAGGTGGTCTTAAAACCCCTCCCTCCTTCCTCCAGGGAGTAATTCCCTCCACCCTGCTGTCCAGGGATCTTGGAGCTGCTGCTCCAAGGGAAATCACTCCCATTTCTCTCTTACAAAGGGTTTAAACTCCCTTCTAACTGGGATTTTGCAGAGGCCCACCAAAATCCTTTACAGGGGGCTAATCCAGACCACCCCAGGCGGTGTTAAATCCATCTCCCTCCTTGCTCCAGGGAGTAATTCCCTCTCCCCTTGTGTCTGTGGCCCAGGCACGGTGCTGGTCATGGTTTACTTCATCCTCCTGGCCGTGTATTTCTTCGCCCCATCACCCAGTGGCTGCTGAGCTTTGGATTCTCCCAATGTCCCCGTTGGGACCAGGGCGTTGTCCGGCGTCTCAGGGACTCGGCTGGGCTGGATCCAGGCTGGAAGCACCTTTTCCTGAAGCTCCTGCTGCTCCTCCTCCAGTGGTGCCAACGGGGCTTTGGGGATGGGAAGGGTGGTGGTGATGGAATCGCTCCCAAAATGAGGAGCCTCAAGGCCAGAGCACGTCACAGAGGTATTCCCACAGTATTCCCACAGTATTCCCAGCCCACACTGGTGTGGTTGGAAGGAATGTTGGCCTTAGTGGAGGGTCTGGAAGGGAACTCGAGGACAGAGCTGTCCCTTGGGAAGTGTTGCACTGGGAGAAGGTGGTGAAGGGCCCCCTGGGTGATCCCAGGCCCGGGAGGGACTCGGGTTTTTGGGATCACAGGGGGTTTGGAGGCACCAGAGATGCACCCAAAGGTATTTGCAGCTCTTTTGTCATTAAAAGAAGTTTTGTACAAATCAGGAATGAGGTGCTTTGTCCTTAAATGAGCCTTACTCCCCTGCCCTCTGTGGCCACCAGGGCTGGGGGGTGGTGGCCACCTGGAGCCCCCCAGGGCTGGCTCTCCCATCCCTGGCAGTGGAGCAGGACAGCATTCCCAGGGACGGAGCCAGCGGGGTGGCCCTGGATTTCTGCAGGAGCTTCCCAAAGCTCCAGCTCATTCCCAGCTGTCCTGGGATGTGCTGGCTCCCGGGTCTGTCAGGCTGCTGGGAAGGGCCAGGGATGCTCCTGGGGGTGGGAACAGCTCCCTGTGGGAAGGGATGAGGTGATGGGACAAAGCTGGGCCTTGGGCCCATTGATTATCGGAGCTTTAAACCCCAAACCAAACACTGGCAGATCCATGGAGGCTCCTGTGCCCCCTCCCAGCTCCATGGGGATGGACTTCAGCCTAAAAACCATGGAAAAAAGCATGGGAGTGCTGCTCTCTGCCTGCCAGGGGAATGTTGGATCATGGAGCAACAGGAGCAGCCTGGGATCCTTCTCCTTCCCAAGGAGGGCAGCAGCTTGTTAGGGATTAATGAAGCTGCTTTATTAAGCTTTGTTTTTCCCAGTGAGGCACCAGCTGGACAATCCTGTGCCTGGAGCATTCCCGGGGCAGCACCTGGAGTGGCTGTTGGCAGCAGGGCAGGGAAGGCTGGAAAAGGGGTGGGATGGGAGGGTGGAAGTGGGAGAACCCGTTCAGTGCCACGTGACTGAGGTTAAGCAGGGAATTCTGAGGTGCCTTTCCCTGTTTCCTTGTGTCCCCATCCCAGGCAACATCCTCTCCATTGTGGCTGCAGGTGCTGAATCCTTTCCCTCTCCCTCAGGGAATTGTAATTACAGCTCTCCTCATTCCCAAACTCCAGCAGCAGGAATCCAAGCAAACCCTCAGCAGGAGCTGTGAGCTCAGTGCTCAAAACAAGTCATTTTTTTAGGAAGAGCAGCTTCCAGGATCTTACTCCCTATCCTGAGCAGCCACCCCTGGCTCCTGGAATGGGAGAAGCCCCTGGAAAATCCATCAGTGGATAATGATTTTATCTGATTTACCAGCAATTTCCCTGGGCCTTCAGTGTAGGGTGGTTTGGGTTGTGCTGCCCCAAATCCTGGTGGAAGCAGCTCCAGGCTGGGGATGGAGGGACTCCCAGGGATCACCAATCCAAGCCCAACAATCCCACCATGTCCTGAGGGTGTTGTCCAATTCCATTCCCTCTATGGCCCCTCCAGGCCCTTCCCATCCTCGGGGGAGTCAACAGCTGCTCCCAGTTTGCTGTTCCTTGGAATCCTGTGTCCAGGGAAGCTGCTGGGGAGCCCTGTGGAACCCACCAGTGACCACAGCCAGCCTGGTGTCACCCCATTCCTTGGAATTCTTTGTTCCCAACCTGGGAGCCCGTTGTTCACCCACCACAGGATGTGTTTATCCAGCTGTATCCTGGACTCTTTGTCCAGAGGGATCCTGGAGAGACAGTATTGAATCCAAAGTGATTCCATCTCCTGGCTTTCCTGGATCAGCCAGGTGGGTTTCCCTGAGATCAGGTGGGATAAGCAGAATTTTCCTGTTCTGGCTGTGCCTGATGACTCTTGTCTTCCAGGTGCTTCTCAAAACTTCCCAGAATAATCTTTTCCAGGATTTTTACCAGGCACTGAAGTGAGACTGACAGGCCTGGAGTTTCCAGGATCCTCCTCCTTGAAATTCTCCAGCTTCCAGCCAGCTGGGACCTTTCCAGATTCCCAAGACTGCCCAAAAAAAAATCACGGAGAGAGGCTTTGTGAGGACCTCAGTGAAAGCCCTGGAGGCTTCCAGAGCAAGGAAAACCTTATATCCTAAGGATCCAGGCTTGGATGGTTCCAATATCCCCTCAGGGATGATGGGAGATGCTCCTTAAGGGAAGAAGCAGCCCAGGGATGGCCAAGATCCCAACAGAGTTGGGAATGCAAAGAGGGAAGTGCAGATATTCAGGAGTTCAGGATGGGAGAAGGAGCTGGAGAACTGATCCTGCAGAAAAGCCACCACATCCAGGGCAGGAGAGCAGGGAAAACCTTCCCAGAGCTGCCAGGAGAGCCTGGGAAGGGGTTGGAATACAATCATTAAGGTTGGAAAAGACCTCCAAGATCACCAAATCCAACAACTCCTGGAAAAGCACAAGAGGGGACAGAGTTGCCACCAGTTCCTGTGGCCTCAGCTTTTCCAAGCCTTGGGAAAAAAGCAGCAACTGAGGGTGGAGAAGGAGGAAAATCCATTGCCAGGAGCAGGGGAAGGTTAATTTTGGGATGAGCAGGAGGGGTGGCAGTGACTCCAGCAGGCAGCACCTTTGGATTAACAACATGAAGACAAAGCTGTGGTTTATTGAAACAGAAATGCAACCTGTTCCAAGGAAACTAAAACCCCAGAGAGAAGTCTCTGCCTTGGAGGAAGAGGGAAGAGTCGGAAAAAAGCGGATTTTTAAAATAAAAGGCACTTAAAAATGGTCTTCAACTGAAAAAAAGGGGTTTGCACAAAGCTCAGGGTTCAGTGGCCACAGAGCACAAGGCAGGGACAGATTCCTTCCACGAGGGACATGTTCCCTCTCCTTCCCTTTTCCTTGTTTTTAGATCCTGCGTTTCCTGGGCTGAGCAACCCCTGACATTCCACAAAGCCACTCTTAAGCCTGGCTTAAAGTCCCACACCCTCAGAGGTGGGAAAGGCCAAGGTGTGATGGGTGGGAAGAAGGAAAACCAAAAGCTGGGAGAAGCTGATAAGAACCAGGCCTCGCTTAGGAGCTCTGAAATCCAAGGAGGGAGTTTTTCCTGCAGCTCATTCCATGAGCAGAAAAGGTAACAAATCCCTCAGCTCCACCTTTTCCCTCCCCATCCCAGTTAAACCACACCCGAGTCCCTCAAGTGGCAGCTTTTCCCCAAGTTTTCCAAGCAAACCTTTCGATGTGGAAAGGTGAGGACACAGCCAGGGGGGTGTTTCCAAGGGCTGCTCCAGGAAAAGCTGTGATGTTCCGGCGTCTCCCGAAGCTCAGGGGTGGGAACATGCCTGGGAAACACATGCAGAGCAGAAGGAATTGCTGGGCTTGGAGAGAGGGATGAGTTTTCCAAAGGGAAAGAGCACTGGCCGTTCCTCGTTAGACACAGTGGTGACAACACTAATTGGAGGTGCAAGCACAGGCTCAGACATTCGTTAATTAGCTCCCTAATTAATTGGCAAGCGTGTGCTGATGGGAGTTGGATGGCTGGATCCTTAGTCCCAGGAAAGACTCGGTGGCCAAGGGCGTCATTCCCGAGATCCGGAAATAAAAGGCGGGATTTTCCCAACCACTCAAACCACCTCCAAAGGCATCCATGTATTTGCTGAATAAGGCCTTGAGCAGCTTCCTCCAGGTCTTGGCAATCCATGGAATCCATAAATAAGGAGCGGGAAGGGGAGTTTTCCATGTGGGAGAGGAGCAGATTCCTCATTTTAGTCGCTCCACGAGTCCCTGGGTGAGTCCGAGGTGCAGGAGCTGAGCCCTGGAGAGAGTTGCTAAGTGAGGGAAATATTCCAGGAGCTTTTCCCAACACAGTTCCAGGAGGCTGGGAACCACCAGCCACATTTTGAAGAGGGAGCCAGTCCGTTTGTTCTCGTGGATGTTCACCACCCCTCCGTGCACGTACATGCAGCCAGCCTAGGGAAAGAGGGACAGGGAATCACACAGGGAATGGGGCAGCCCCGCCAGGAAAACCAGGAATGGGGGGGCCACGTTCCCAGAGATTCACACCTGATCCCAGCTGGGATCCGGGTGTATCCAAGGGGGGAATTGCTGCTGGAAGGGATGTGTCCCTAAAGCACAAACTTTGGGAATGCTTTGCTTTGAGTTTTAGGTGATTTCCATCCCAGAAATTCCCTTTTGGGAGTGTGGAAAAATGGGAGTAAATTAGGATTTTTAGAAATATGTAAATAGTGATGTTCCAGCTACAAAATAATGTGTTTTTTAACCTAACCCCCCCCAAACTTGTTGATCCCCTCAGCTCAGCACCATCCTGCTCCAGGAATGGCAGGAATATGGAAAAATGGGAAAAACTCAGCTGCTGAGTGGCTTTTTTTCCCAGGAAAAGCTGCATTTATTCCATCTCCAAGGAATGTGGTGTCTGCCCTCAGAGGAGGAGGAAGTCACAGCTAATTCCTGTTAATTATCAATCCCAGCTCTCCAAGCTCCTAATTAAGGCCAAACCCTGGCAATTCCAACATTCCTCCCTGGTTTCCAAAGGCTTGGAAAGTGTTAAATCTCTCAGCAGGATAAAAGTTTATTTAGAGAGTGTTTGTGCTTTTTTATTTCCCTTTTCCAAGCAGGAATTGCTGTTCCCACCTGGAGCTGGTGGTTTAAAAACTCCAATCTGCTTCCAGAAAGTAACATCCAAGGTGTGGTCCCACTTTTCCAAGAGGAAAAGCCTCCCAGAAAATGGACTTCCACGGGAACACCGGCTCCGTTTGGAGCCCACAATCATGTCAGGGCTGGGATGAAGGGCTGGAATTCCAGGAATGAGGAACTTACAGGTGTGACAGCAGCACAGTGGAAGTACACGGGCTCTGGCATGGCAGCTGGGAGCTTGATCCATTGGAAAGTTTGGAGGTTCAGCTTCCAAACGTCTCCCAGAATCACTTCTCCGTTGTAGCCTCCGCAAACAAACACGTCTGGAAGAGGAGCAGATCCATCAGCTCCCGCCCAGGAACTGGGAATCCAGGGGGGAGAACTCAGGGATCCACTTCCCAAAGCAGTTTTGGGATTGGTTTTCCCTCAGCATCTCCCAAATCACAACCAGAGGCCACTTGGAGAATCATGGAATGGTTTGGGAAGAGACCGTAAGGATCATCCAGGTCCAACCTCAAGGAAACCTTCCACTATCCCAAGTTGTTCCAACCAGATTCCAGTGGTTTAAACCCGTGGGAAGCAGCCCCAGTTCCAGTCCTAGCTCCCAATCCTGGTTTTTCCCAAGTTCTTGACCCAGAGGCAGCAAAATCCTGCTGGATGAAGGTGACTGGAAGCATCTCCCAGCTCCTGCCTTGCTTTCCTTGGCACAATGAGAAATAAAATTCCCCCAGGGAATACAACCTGGAATATCCTGGAATATCCTCCACCCCTAACACCAGTCCTGGACCTGGGCTTGGAAAACAGGGATCAGTGTTGGAACTGCTCCTTCAGTGCAGCTGAAGGCCTGGGAATGAGTGCAAATCCTCCTCCAGGACAGGATTCCCTGCAGTTCTTCCAGCTCTTCCCTGCTTGGCTGCACAAGATCCCCCCGTTTTCCAGAGGGAAAACTCACCATGTTTTATCTGGACACAGCTGTGGCACCTCCTGGCTGCTGGGAATCCTGGGGAGAGGAAAGGAATTAAACCAAACCCACCATCATTCCTTTGAAGTGCTGGGACACGGGGAGATTATCCCAGGATTTCATTCCGGAGTCCCGTTTTCCAGGGATTTCTGCTTCCCTGCAGCCCCTGAGCTGTGGGAAGGCTGATTCCCGTTTCCTCTCCAGGGAAGGAAGGGATGTGCTGGAATGTTGGGCCCCAGAGCCCCCAGCTCTCCCATGTGGCTTGGGGAGATTCCAGGGAAAGCCCAGCCCTCGGGATCCGGATCCTCTGGGAGCAGAGCCAGGCCCTGCTCCCTCCCCATCCAGGAAAGCTTTGGATTCCACGGGAATCCAGGCTGTTAAACCGGGCTCAGGGGTTAAATCCAGCCCTAAAGCACGTCCTGAACCCGGAAACCTCGTCCTGGCAGGGAATTCCAGCGGGAATTCCAGACTCACCCACTTTGTCCTGGGGTTTGGTGGCAATTTCCTCCCAGGTGTTGGTTTCCAGGTTGTAGGCATGGATCTGGAATGGCACGGAGAGCCTGGAGTTAAAGCCAGGGAAAGCTGAGCCCAACCTTCCCAGGGAAGCTGGAAACGAGGGAATGTTCCTTTGGGAAACACCTGGATCCTCCAGCCCTCGAGGTGATTTGGGAATTTTGTCCCAGGGAGGAAAGGAATGGGAGAAAGGAGGGAGGAAAAGCCCTGGGAATTGCTGCAATCCCATTTCTGGGGAAGCAGAGCCCAATTCCAAGGGTTTGTTCCACATCCTGGGCCAATTCCAGGTTTTACAGAAATTTAGGAACAATCTGATCCCAATTATCTAATTATTTTTTACTGGGCTGTGCTGGTTTTACTTCCCTGGGGAAAATCCCTTATCCAGGTTTCCAGTTCCATGGAAATGAAATTTTACAGAATGAAATGAAATAAAATCAGATTTATGGAAATAAAATGAAATTTAATGAGACAAAATTTCATTTTATTTCATGAACTGAAAGTTCATTTAATGAAAGAAAATGAAATGTGATTTCATCCAATGAAATTAAACGGAATTTCATTAATTGAAATGGAATTTAATGGAATTAAAGTCAGATTTCTTGAAGGGAAGTGAAATTTAATGGAATGAAAAGAGGGAATTTAATTTCGTAGCATTAAATGAGGGTTTATTTTATGAAATGTAATTAATTTCATTAATTGAAATATTTAATTAAATGAAATAGAATCAAGTTTCATGAATTGGAATTAAATTTAATTAAATGAAATAAAATCAGATTTTTTGAAATGAAACTTAATGAAATGAAAAGCTGAAATTTCATTTTATTTCATAAAAATGAAATGTAATTTCATGAAATGAACTGAAATTTCATGAATTGAAATTTAATAAAATCAAATCTGATTTTTTCAAATGAAATTTAATGAAGAGTCAAAATTTCATTTTCTTTCATGAAATGAACCTTGATTTCATATAAGTGAAGTTTGATTTCATGAAATGAAATTTCATTAATTGAAATAAAATTAAATGAAATAAAATCTGATTTCTTAAAATGAAATTTAATGAAGTCAAAATTTAATTAAAACATTAATAAAGGTTCATTTAATGGAATTTAATGAAATGTAATTTCATGAAATGAACAGAAATTAAATCAAATTTCCTGAGTTCAAATGAAATTTAATGAAATTAAATAAAATCAGATTTATTGAAATCAAATAAAATTTAATGAAGAGTCAAAATTTCGTTTTATTTCATGAATATTCATTAAAATTTCATGAAGATTCATTTCATGGAATTTAATTAAATGTAATTCCATGAACTGAACTGAAATTTCCTGAATTAAAATGGAATTGAAGGAACCAAACTGAGGTTTCCTGAAGGGAAAAGAGCTGGAACAGGAAGGAAAAATGACAATAAAATCCAAGAAAAAAGAAACTAAAATAAAGAAAATCAAAATAAACTGAACCAAAAGATAAAACCAGATTTGTTGGAGTGAAATGGCTCCTCATTCCCACAATTCCCACCTTGTCCAGGGAATATGCTGTCCAGGAAGTGCCACCTCCCAGGATGTAAATCCTCTGCCCATCGTGAGCCATCTCGTGTCTGTACCTGGAAAAACACTGGGATCAGGGAAATCCTGCTGGGAAACAACCCCAAATCCAGGGATTGGGGATCAGGGAAATCCTGCTGGGAAACAACCCCAAATCCAGGGATTGGGGATCAGGGAAATCCTGCTGGGAAACCTCCTCAAATCCAGGGATTGGGGATCAGGGAAATCCTGCTTGAAACCCCACTCAAATCCAGGGATTTGGGCACAAAATCCAGGCCTATGGATGTGGGACATGGATGTGGAAGGTGGATGTGGGATATGGATTTAGGATGTGGATGTAGGGATCAGGGAAATCCTGCTGGAAAACCTCAAATGCAGGGATTGGGGATCAGGGAAATCCTGCTGGAAAACCCTGGGTGGGATGTGGGATATGGATGTGGGATATGGATGTGAGATATAGATGTGGGATATGGATGTGGGATATGGATGTGGGATATGGATGTGGGATATGGATGTGGGATATGGATGTGGGATATGGATGTGGGATATGGATGTGGGATATGGATGTGGGATATGGATGTGGGATATGGATGTGGGATATGGATGTGGGATATGGATGTGGGATATGGATGTGGGATATGGATGTGGGATATGGATGTGGGATATGGATGTGGGATATGGATGTGGGATATGGATGTGGGATATGGATGTGGGATATGGATGTGGGATATGGATGTGGGATATGGATGTGGGATATGGATGTGGGATATGGATGTGGGATATGGATGTGGGATATGGATGTGGGATATGGATGTGGGATATGGATGTGGGATATGGATGTGGGATATGGATGTGGGATATGGATGTGGGATATGGATGTGGGATATGGATGTGGGATATGGATGTGGGATATGGATGTGGGATATGGATGTGGGATATGGATGTGGGATATGGATGTGGGATATGGATGTGGGATATGGATGTGGGATATGGATGTGGGATATGGATGTGGGATATGGATGTGGGATATGGATGTGGGATATGGATGTGGGATATGGATGTGGGATATGGATGTGGGATATGGATGTGGGATATGGATGTGGGATATGGATGTGGGATATGGATGTGGGATATGGATGTGGGATATGGATGTGGGATATGGATGTGGGATATGGATGTGGGATATGGATGTAGGATATGGATGTGGGATTTAATTGTTGTGCTGCATCCATCCTTCAGCAGATGAGAATTCCAACCAGAATTCCCAAAGTCCGACAGGGAGCAGAGCCCCACGGACAGGAAATCCCAGCACTCCACCCACATTCCAGCCCCTCCCTCCCTGGGCCAATCCCTGGAAGTGCCCAATTCCAGGCTGGGCCCCCTGGGTGTCCCTGCCAGGGGGGTTGGAACGACACAGACCTTCCCAAATCCTTTCCATCCCACCTTCCTTCCTCCTCCACAACACGATCACGGGCTCGGTGCCCGGTGGGGCAGGAGCACATTCCCAGTGAATCCCAGAATTCCAGGGGCTCACCTCTCCTCTGGCATGTCACAGGACAGGTTGTTGGGCTTCAGCTGGATCCACTCCCTGCTGTTGAGATCCAGCCTGTGCAGGTCGGTGCTGTAAATGTACCCCGTGGTGCCCCCAAACACGTACAGGCACCCGTTGATGATGGCCATGGCCTGCAGGGAAACAGGGAAAACCCGCTGGGAAACCGGGAATTCCCGCCTTCCCAAACCCGGGACACGGCACAAACCCTTTGGGAACACGGGGAGAGCGGATCCAGGTCTCTGGGAAGGGCCTGGAATGGACGTGGGGGAGAAATTCAGGGTTTTATTGGGGGGGATGAGATTTAAAAAGGGTTTGGGGTTGGGACTGACACCCCAAATCCACTGGGGGGGTCAGAGTTTGGGAAAGGGGATCTCAAAAGAATTGGGTTTATTTGGGAGGTTGGGGTTGGGAAATAAGACCTGGAAATCCACTGGGTTTCCTCAGAGTTTGGAAAATAAAACCT
>WEIV01023744.1:2662-47805 GCA_013390005.1 Calyptomena viridis
TGAAGCACTGATGAACAACTGAGATATTTTATCTTGAGATTTAGCATACTAAATTCCAATACATTCCAATAAATTCCATACATTCCAATTCAGTCGTGAGTTGGTTGCATTTCATTATTCTCTGATCTTATACATGTTGTCAGTAATTTGGGTTGTGCCACATATATGCTTTTACAATAACTAAGTCATGACACAAGGGGTTTTAAGATATATTTTTGAATGAATTTATAAGAAAAATGTAAAATGAGAAAAATTATTGATACATCATATATTATAATTCTATTATAAAAATAGAATTTCACAAATTAAGTGGTTTTATTTATATGTTATATTGAGAGAAAAAAGGCATTTTGTTAGGTAGATGCATACTTGCATAGTCATATAATAAAAGGGAGGTGAAATGAATACATATAGCTAATGTTTCTGAGGAAATAATAGTAAAAAAAAGACATTACTTAATTGCTGTTATTTCAGCACATTATCAAAGGGAGGTGATTCAAAACAGCTAGAATGGCTTCATCAAGGGCAAGTCCTGTCTGACCAACCCAGTGGCCTTCTATGATAGAGTGACCACAGCAGTGGACAAGGGAAGGGCTACAGATATACCCTGGGCTGCATCAAAAGCAGTGTGGTCAGCCAGTTGAGAGAGGTGACCAAATACACGACTGCATGCATGATATTGCAAACATGCAGTGCAAGAGGCTTGAATTTTCATGAAGCCTCCTGGGATTTGTTACATAAATAATCCCATACAAACAATAACTGTCGCTATAGTATACAAAAAGATCTTTAAAGCTATTGCCTTTTTACATTATAGTAAACCTTAATGATCTAACTGTTGGAGACCTGCTTGCAGAACTTTTTATGTTGCACATATATAATGAAATGGAGTGGAGTATCTCTGCTATTAAACACTCTTAAGCTAATGCTAGAAGCAATGAAAACAACAAATAACCAGCCTGATCTTTCCAAGCTCTCAGCTGGTTTTACTTTATCTAAATATAAGTTCTTTGTTATATAAAGCAACATGATTCACTCTGTCTTCACTAAAAAAAATCTCATGTTATTAGTGCCAGGTGTTTCCATGTGGTGATCAGGACTGACGAACTTTCAGCATGCTGTGGCTCATCACCCCAGGAGCTCCTCAATACTTTTATTCTAGCCATCACCTTACTGCTGAAATTCAGAGCTAAATGTATCAGCTATAGCCATCAGGGCCCTCTCAGCATCACCTTGCAGAAGTGAAGCATTCAGGCATGTTAGGAAGGCTACAAAAGTAAGTTAGTGAGCTGGTGGCTAGAGAGAAGCTATAACCCATGGAGAGCCACTTGCAGACTGTCAGTTAAAGCTGCCATCCCACAGCTGAACCTCTTTTACTCCATACTATGGGACTGCTTTCTATTAATGCATTACATGGAGTCAGGACATGCTACAAAGCTTTGTACCCTGATAACTTGTGAGAACCTGCATTGCTTTGGCTTACTATGCAAACTAAAGTCCTTACTCTGTCATTCACTAAGAACTAATTTTCAAAAAAAAAAATCAGTCTAGGCTGTTCTTGTAGCAAACAAAAGATATGCCTGAGCTAAGACGCCCCAGATGAATTGTAAAATATAACTTAACATGCATATGCATCTGTTTCATGGAAACTACAAAGGTGAGGAGAATTATGTGAGTATTTTAAAGGTTCTTCAGTAATGATAAGTTCAATTGTATTTTGCTAATGCAAACTGGAAGTTATAAAGAGGAAGACACAGTAGTGGACTGAACTTCTTCATCTGTTTCTGTCCTTCTCTTTCATTCCTTTCTTATTTTATGTGTATTGTAATAGGCTGCTATTATGAAAGAGATTCTTTTTTGTGTGTTGCCCCTGACATACAGATTTGTTTGTATTTATTAGTCTCCTGAAGCTAAATTTAGAACTGGAGAAGCAATTCTGGCAGAATATCTCCTTATGTTGTTTTAAACTACCTAGACTGCTGTAATAATGCTGTGGTTTACAGAAATGATGCAGAGAGACAATTGACCTTTATCTTCTGCCCTTAGATACCTGACCTGTTCTAGGATTACAAGTGCTCACGGCCCTGTTACATGACAGAGGTTAGAATTTACTGAGATGAGTATTAACTACTATAGAGAGCAAAGCACTAAGGTAAGCAATGTGATGAGTAGAGTATGAAAAAATATCATATATATATATATATGTTTCATGATGGTGAAGGGTGAATATTGGCTTGTTTTGTGCCTTGCATTATCCAGCCAAGATTTCCTCAGTCTGTCACTAATACAGCATCTTGTCAACTGTGCTGTCTGTCTTGGAAATGCAGAAATGTCATTTTTGCTTTCATCCCTTTTTCCCTGGCAACACAGCGAGGGTGAAAAAGAGTTGTTAATATTAAAGAGAACAGTGCCACAAAACTCAACCAGGGCAAACCCAGGCATCTTAGAATCATAGCATGGTTTAGGTTGGAAGTGACCTTTAAAGGCTATCTAGTTCCAACCCCCTGCAGTGAGCAGAGACAACTTCAACCAGATCAGGTTGCTCAGAGCCTTGTCCAAGGTGACCTTGAATGTTTTCAGGGATGGGACATCCACCACCTCTCTCAACAACCTGTTCCAGTGCCTCACCACTGTCATAGTGGAAAAATAATTTCTTTCTTATATCTAGTCTGAATCAACCCTCTTTTAATGTAAAATCATTACCCCTTGTCCTATCGCAATGGGCCCTCCTAAAAAGTCTGCCCCCGTCTTTCTTGTACCCCCACTTTAAGTACTTAAAGGCTGCAATAAGGTCTCTCTGGAGCCTTCTCTCCTCCAGGCTGAACAAACGCAGCTCTCTCAGCCTTTTCTCATAGCCGAGGTGTTCCAGTCCTCTGATCATTTTTGTGGCCTCCTCCGGACTTGTTCCAACAGGCCCATGTCTTTCCTGTGCTCAGGACCACAGAACTGAATCCACCTGCTCCTGAGAGTGAAGTAGAGGGGCAGAATCACCTCACTTGACCTGCTGGTCACACTGCTTTTGAGGCAGCCCAGGATACAACTGGCTTTCTGGGCTGCAAGCACACATTGCTGGTCATGTCCAGCTTTTTACCCATCAGTACTTTCAAGTCCTTCTTGGCAGAGCTGCCCTCAAGGATTTCTTCTCCCTTTCTTCACAAGTCTACTCATGTGCAACACCTTGCACTTAGCCTTGTTCAACCTGATGAGGCCCAGGTCTCTCTGAATCATGTCCTTTAGATGTGTACCACTGTACACATGTGTACCAGTGGTACAGTGTGCTGTACCACTCAGCTTGGTGTCATCTGCAAATTTGCTGAGGGTGCACTCGATCCCACTGTCATTGATGAAGATATTAAACAATACTCATCACAGTACGGACCCCTGAGGGACACAACTTGTCACTGATGTCCATCAGGACTCTGAGCCATTGACCACTATCTGCTGGATGAGATCATTCGACCAGTTCCGCATCCACCAAACAGTCCACCCATTGAATCTCTCTCCCATGTTGTGGGGGACCATGTTAAAGGCTTTACAGAAGTCCAGACAGATGACATTGATAGCCTTTCCCTTGTTCACTGATGCAGTCACTCCACAGAAGACCACTAGATTGGTCAGGCAGTACTTGTCCTTGGTGAAGCTGTGCTGGCTGTCTCAAAACTTTTCCCTGTCCTTTATGTGCCTTAGCAGAGCTTCTAGGAGGATCTGTTGTTCCGTTATCTCCCCAGGCACAGAGGTGAGGCGGACAGGTCAGTAGTTCCTGAGGTCCTCCTTTTTACCCTTTTTAATAATCAGTGCAATGTTTTCCTTTATCTTGTCTATATAAAGTCATGCAGCTGCCCAGTAATGTACAGGCATACTGAAAAATATGGATTTTGGAATATTAGTCCAATAAAGGCCAGGTAGTCTCTTGTGAGATGTTAAATGGTCACATTGATGGCAATACAAAGGGAGCATAAAATTTGAACATGAGGTTCTAGCACACTGTTTTTTTAGAGATTCCTGGCAGGGACAGGTATGGAAACCAGGAGGTTGGGTCATTCAAAAGCTACCTGAATTTCATGAACTTCACTGCACTGCAAAAGACTGTACACAGGGAAAATCTCAATCCTAAATGCTGCCAGTTTGTGTATTTTTTTTTACACTTAATCTTTATAGATGTCAGCACGAAAGCAGATGGCACAAATTTGATTTGAATGATAGAATTACTGTAACTGTGAAAATTGGGATTCTCACGTGTTGGATTTTGTTACTGGATTATGAAATCTTCCAACAAAAATAGCAAAGAGCTTTTTGCTATATCCTTTCCCTTCTCTTTCCCCAATGCACATTAATAGTGCTGACAGTTGTCAGCATACCTATCATCATCAGTGCTGGCAGGCAAGAAGAACAGAGAAATGTGTTTATTTCACCAAAATAAAAGCTTGTGATGATCATAACTTTAATGCCTCTGAACTGTAAGTCATTCTCTCTGAAATGTCAAACAATATAAGTTGAACAGGGAGACAAACAACTTGGTCACAAAGAAAGGATATTTCTCCTTCACAATAAGAGAAAACTAAAATATCACACATACATATACACAACAGAAAATGAGATACAGACTTTGTTATTATAACTAGAGCTTTCCAATGGATTCCTTTCCTCACAGGATTCCTTTTCCACAATAAAAAACTTTGAAGAAAATAGACATTTTCCCAGCAAATGTTGTGGGCAAATGAAACCTGGAAAACATTCCATTTCAATTTTCATAAATTAATGAGAAAAATCACCATATATTGAGAAGCAAATTTTCATTATCAGTTTTTTGAGGACAAAAAGATTTGCTTACAGCTGTATGTTGAAAACTATGATAATAAAATTAGCTTTTGGAAACATGAAGGTTCTCTTGCACTAAGAAATCAATGCATAATTAAGCTCCAGGTATACTGATGGCTTCATACTTCAAAATATCTTAGGAAGGCCCCATATTTGACATATCATGGCTATGTGTAAATTTTACAGTTGTATATTAAAAAAAAATCTGATGAGAAACATTGTGCCAAATACCTCTGAAATTCCAGTTCTCTGGTTACCTTTTATTATGTGAAGCTGTAATTGTATTTTATGGACAGAGTGCAACTTTTCTTGTTTTACCTGTGAGTTATAATTTCCACATTATTTTGACAGACCAGAAAAAGTATTACTATAAACTAAGGTTAGAATTTATCTGCACGAATTTGCCAAAAAGATAGTGTAGCCATCTTTCCTCCTTGTCTCTGAGCGCTCTTAGCAAGGAGTGAAACATTGATATTACTACATTGTGCATTTCTGAGACCAGGCACTTACAGCTTACATTTTCATGTGGTTTGAGGGTCAGAAGTGACCACCTACAATGACCTGTATGCCAGAGCCCAGTAATCATTTTCAATTAAAGTATATTCTCTAGAAAGCAAATCACCACTTTTCCACATTATTTGTTTTAGTAGTTAATGTTAAAACCTGTGCTCCCTGTACAATGTAAACTGTCTTCCATTTCCAGCGAGTATTTTTGATCCCTGCTAAGATTGTTCTTGGTGAGTTTACCTCTCTGGAGGTAAATATATTACAGATCAATCTTTTGGATAAGCTAAGCAAATTTATTTTGCTAAGTTGTTCTTTGGTATTTCCTACATTTCTACCATAGTTATTGTGATCCTGGTTTTGCATTTTCTTAGCTTTTTTTTTTTTTTCTTGCTGGGCACCAGGACTGTATAGTAGTTTATTTCTCTTTCATGTTGCAGTTACTAGATCTAAAAAAACCCCACACTTCTATACACTAAGTAATTTGTATTTATAAGGTCAGTTCCAGTCAATCTTCCAGACAATTCGAAGAAGAACAGCACAGGCACATTTTTTTCCTTCCTCTTGTGAAAACTATTTAAGTTAAGCAACAGTATTGAAATGAGAAATTACATGGTCATTCATATGTCCACCCTGCATATGCCAACAGAGTGAACTGCACAGTCTATTACCCCAGGCAAAGCAAATTGACAGCTTGTCTAGGGAGATTTCATTTGCCTCCCGCTGACTTGGCAGAGCCACCTAATGTCTGCCTATAAGTGAGCATGTAGATGTGTGCTGAACATGTCCTGGGACCCCTGCAGGCTCCAATCACTTGTCTGTGAAGGTATCAGTAGCCAGAAGTTCAAAAGAGCACTGTAGGGATCATGTCCAGAGTGAAATATGAGACTCTGTCTGTTTTACACATGTGAGTATTAGAATATACCTTATGCAAGTGCACCTTACAAGTCAATAGATAGAAATCTCACCAGTCATATTCTAGTAACCTTGGCTTTGTAAGTGCAAATAGAAATATGTGCCGGAGCCTGTATTGTTTTAAAGTCTGCATAGATTACAGGCTGTTTATTGTTGCTTTCAAATTTAAATATGGCCTGGATGGTATTTGGAGGGGTTATATCTTTAATCACTATGTTTATTATATTTAGATACACAAAAAAATTCTATTTTTTCTGAAATTTACCTTGGAATTTGACTTGGTCTTTGTTTTATTTTGTCAATATAATCGCTTTATAATATTTTTTCGCACAGAAGGAATCAGGCATGGATACATTATAATCTATTTTTAAAGTTCTTCTCAGGAAAATGCTTCAATCTGTAATTTGATCTTGTATCTGAAATACTGTATTTTGAGTTCAGGAACTTTAATATAAAAAAATGCAGTGTTTCAGTCCATTAGTTGCTCACTTTAGTTTGACCCAGCTTTAAATGGATTGAACACTGTGCTAATGAGATAGTTTGGAAACGGCCTTCAGTAGAATGAATGATTTGATGATTTCTACTAATTTGCTATAGGACAATGACCACATTAAGGAGATGCATTTTTTCTGGCCTAGAAAAGCCTTCAGGCTATGTACTAATGGGGGGGAAAAAAAAAAGGAACTGGCTCCTATGCTTGTTTGATAACCCTTGTTCAAATATGTTTCCAACACACACAAAGAGAGCTCTTTGCAACTAAAAAGAGTACTTAACGTGCTGATTTACATTACATATATCTCACAACTTTCTTTTGCTTGTCCAACCTGTTGCTCTCATTATAGCAGAACCTGCAGCTTAGGTTTCATTTCAAACTACTGTTTGTAGGATTGAGTTTCAAATCTACCCTCAAATTATCTGAAGGGTTTTACCTCTCTCGCTCTGTTGTATTCAACAAGAAGAATTCTGCCTTGCTAGATGGATGGATCAAACACATCCTTTTTTGTCCTTTTCACCAGTAGTTAGATTGGAATGAAATGGCCCTGATTAAAATGCCAGTAGTTCTCTTTCAGTAAAGAAGTTGCAGCACCAACAAAAATAGCTAGCAATAGGAGAAAGACCTAGCCTGGGCAATGTTCATCTATAAAAAGAGAATTCCCAGCGGGTTTCTAGGACAGCGTCCCCAGAGCAGGCATCCAGCAGTGCATTCCTGTGCAGGGAAGGCTTTCAGCAAGCTGCTCCCCAGATTTCACCAGCAAGCTACGCACAGGGGTCCCTCAAAGAGATTACTTCTTTGGAGATCAGGAAGGAGACATAAGAAGGGGTGAGGCATGGTCGCCCTGAATTTATATCCAGTGTATTTAAAGATGTCACTTGAAAGAGTGCTGAAAAATTATCCTTTGTGTTAAAATATACAAGATTTATGGTGGGAGTTGTTCACAGCCCAGGACATTACATTCAATAAAACCTGGCATGGGGTTGGAAGGAGAAGATGCTGTGAAGAGAGTATTTCAAAATATCTATTGTTACCTAGTCCGTATTTGAACATCAATTTGATCATTTTAAATTACATTTTCTGTGTGTGAATCATGAAGTGGCTTTTAGGTCAAGCTAATCAGAACAGTTAAAACCACATTCTTGCTGTCCTACAGGGTCTCATTAACCCACACAGAAGAGGAAACCTGCCACTTCTCACTGTTTCATTTAATTTCTGCTCAAGTAACCAGCCTATTTCCACTTGTCTAAGTTGTCATAAGAAAAAAAATTGAGCCTGAAACATTGGATTTATAAATATTTGATGTGATGTGCTCTTTTTTTTTTTTTTTTTCTTGATACATAAGGCTGTGTCACAAGGAAGTCCCATCTTATCTCCAGAACTGGCCAATAAGGAGTCAGAATGATACCATTAACCAACGTTTTGGACCTCAACATCCCCTTGTGCCTAAGATGGGTATCAAAATGGAGAGGCAGTGTGGGATGTTGACCTTTTGTTCATCATCAGCTGAAATCTGTACCATGTACTTTCACTGACAAACCTGGCTTTTTTAAAAGAGAAAGAGCCTGTATTTCATTAAGCAGTTGGAGCATTTACAGTATTAATCTTTACTAATTACAAGTATTTAAATGTTAGGTATCTAAATCAAGCTTGTCACCTACAAAGAGACAACAGCTGATCTTACAGGCAAAACACTTTAAATCAAATATTTGTCTATCCCTGAGATAGGTGGGACTAATCACCTTCTCTGACTTTCCCTCCACTGTCTATAAACACAACCTAGTAAATGGCTCACACCATATGCTTTACTTCCAGAAGGATAAAGTAGATGAGATGAGTCCCACCTTTAATGAGGTAGTGCCTACCTGGGCCCCTCTCCTGCTTATCAGATGCTCTGAGTTGCTTATTTGAAAGGCAATTCAGTGACTCTTCAGTCTTTTACTGGAAACTGGACCCATCAAAATGGGTATCTGTGATCTCATTTTAGCTTCTCGTCTCTTCTCATTTCAATAATAAATAAATAAGCAAGCTGCTCTTTTTTTCAGCCTGTGTTCACAGACTCCAAAAGTTCATCTGCAAGTTTGACTAGAGCTGAATGGATTGTTCAAAACAAGCATGTTTGCTGCTTGGAAGGACATTGTTTTCCTTTCATCAGAACAATACTGAGTATCCAAATGTGCTTACTGTGGGTGCCTGTAATGCCTTTATCCATATGCATCACCATAGTCATGCATTGTCACATGGACTCTTTATGTCAAGTCTGAATCATCTTGCACCCACTAGTTAAGTTATTGTAGTAGTGCTTTCACATTCGGTAACTTTTTTCCATGTTATCAACTTAAACATTTAAAGGCAAACCATCTTCTGCAATCTTCTTTTAAATGTATAGTAATGTATAAACAACAACATAGTTGAAGTCTGTAAAATCCCATAGTTATTCAGCATTTTTGTCAATGTAAATGAATCCACTGACCATTTTGTACCAAATGAGCCCTCTCTGGTGGCTAATTTCAGTTTGCTGTTTCTCACCAGTTTTACTCAAGTTGAATTGTCATTTAAAAAGTCCTGCTAATTTATTTTTTTAATAACAGATTAGGAATAGAAAACATTTCCTGGAGCTAAAGCAAATCAATTTTTTTTTAATATAGTGTCACACATTAAAATTCACTTTCCTATTGCTCCTGTATATTCCCTGAGTTGTGATACAAGACAGGATGACAGATGTACAGGAACAAATTATTCTTCTCCATGGTCTCATGGAAGTTCATCTGTTCAGAAAGGTTCAAAATTGTCACAAGGAGGTAAATGGTGCAAGGCAGAGCAAGGCTGGACAGTCTGGAAACGTCTCCAGAATTTTCCCTCTTTATGTATAAGAGATAGCTGTGCTGTTTGTCTTTCTGAGGTGTGATTAGTGGGTTCCTGGAGTAGGTACACCCCAGTTACAGAGGCAGTTGTGCTGCCTCAGACATGTTTTCATGACACCTTCTCCTCTGAAAGGTATGAGAAATTTAGACGTAGCCAGGAACGCAAACTATTTCTCTACGCTGAGGGCAAATGCCTGCACTCTCAGCATCTTCTTTACCAAAAGGATGCTGTAGACTGATGTGGATGCTCAAGGCCCAATCTCAGATGGCACTTTAATGTAAATTATTTTAACCTTGATCAAGAAGCAGCAGTTAGACCTGTATGGTCATCTATCTCCTCCCTCCTGCTGATCATACAGCTGCTCTCTGTGCAGTGCCATCCAGACACACGTTTGATGTCTGGCTGAATAGCAAACTCTGGGGAACACTTACACAGACTTTGAATGTTGAATTTTGTCCAGGGACGTATCTTTGAAAGTAGGTGAAAATTAATGAAGATTAAAATGTCATACTGGAGTGGGAACACTTGCTGGTTCTGTCACAGTTGTAGTGAGGCCTCAACCAGGCTTGTCTGTTTCTGTGTGTTTGGAAGATGGATAACGGTCTAAGAGACAAGAGTAACCTCAGAGTGAGGCCATGAAAAGGTATTTAATATTCCTGAAGTCCCTCTAGCAAAATATCTTGAGTCCTGAGACTGTTCTAAAGTACACTGAAAATAATGTGCTTAATAAAAAGAATTTTATATTCATAAAATATATTTTGGTGATGAATAGGATCCCTTTTATTGGTTTGTTCATGTGGCGTTTTTCTGTTTTATGTTTCTGGTAAAAAATTAGGCTGGGTAGGAGAGAAGGGGCCTGCCTCTGCCTCATACTGGCTGCTGCTGCTTCTTTCTGGTTTAGGGATTGGTAGGGCCTGGGGCAAGACACTGTGACCCAGGCTGGATAGAATCTTCAGGCTGGAAAAAAACTTTAAGATTATCAAGTCCAGCTGTTACCACTAAACCAAGCACCACTGTCCCCAGATGCCACATGCACGTGTTTCATGAACACTTCCAGCAATGGTGATTCTACCACTTCCCTGGGCAACCCATTCCAATGCAACCACCCTTTCAGTGAACAAGTATTTCTTAATATCTAGTCTAAAACTCTTCTGGTGCCGCTTGAGGCCATTTCCTCTTTTCCTCTCCCTTGTTACCTGCAAGAAGAGACTGACCTCCACCTTGCTACAACCTCCTTTCAGGTACCTATAGAGAGAAATAAGGTCTCAAATGCACCAGATTCTCAAATTGCACAAAATTTTCTGTGAAAGTTGCACTCTGGAGCTGGTACAGATTTCCATGTTATGTTTGGATAATTATAAACATTGTTATTAAAAAAAAAGAGAATTATTTTTACAAGCATGTCTCGCATGGCTGTGTGATGGAAAAATATTTAAGGCTCTGGAAAGAAAGTAAATTGAAAGAATCAAGTAGTTGTCTTCATGTGCCAAATCTTCATCTTCCTTATAAATGAAAACAGGTCTAATGTGTGATGGTTCAAGAAACCGAGTTTATCCTTCTGCAAAGGCTAGCTTAAGGTTCATGCATTATTTAAGTCATACACTCTATTTTAAGATTTTAGGTGAGACTTAAACAACTTATCAGCTTTAAGCTGAATTTTCCTCTTAGAGAAGCAATCTATATGCAAAGAGTAAATCAGAGATACATTCATTTCTTTGGTACACAACTTCAGTAAAAAAAAAGGGGATTTTATGTTTTACAACTTGAACCACCTAGAAAGCAATGAAAAAAGCCCATTGCATTGTGGAGATGCCATCTCTGCTGCTAAGGATGAAGGTAATGCTCTGTGACACTAATGTATCCTTGCACCATCTGCTTTTTCAGTCAATAACACTCAAAGCTGTTCCTTTCAGAATTCATTCATTTTAAATGTTTAAATTTTCTGTGGAATATATATAGATTATCGAATACTTTTTCTAAGTGTTTTCATTTATATTGCCTTTATATGTTTTAAAATCAAAAGGGAGAAACCTGTATATTACCAAGAGACAACTTTCTTGTGCAAAGTTCTTAAAATAAGATTTTCTGTTTTATAAGATTTTGCTGGTACAGAGAGATACAAATCTTTTAGGGGGAATATCTATTGTTCAGTTTTTCTGTACATTTAAAAGATCTGAAAGAGGGAAATTAAGTGTTCAATGTTTCTTTTTCAATAAATCTCATAATGAAGTAAAAATTCAGGATGGGCTGACAAACATAATCAAGAGTTTCATGATTTTTAGGTCTGGGAAGCTGACATGTAAACTGTAACCTAGCACTGAACAGAGCTCCTCAAACACAACTGTGGGTGTCAGCTCAAATCACATCCAAAGTTATCTGATGAAAGAGGAGGAACACTAAGGAGTTATTCAGGGATATGTTAACTTCTCAGTTGCAAAACTTAAATGTCCTCATATCGAATCTTACCTGCCAGTTCTCCTTTGAGACTAAGAGATCCACCAACTCTTTATGTAGGTAGCAATATAACCTGTAGTACTAGGGGCCATACGCAGTAGTGTTTCATTTGTCTGTCCCTGCCTGAGGACAGGTATGGTCTTTTCTCACAAATCTGAATCTATTTCCTTAGCAAAGCCTTTGTCACCATCAGTTTATCTTACTGGAATTTCCTCTGCTTACCAATACAAACACTGAAACCGGTGAAGCTATGGAAGAATTTGGTAGTGCTCCACAAAGGAAATCCTATGCTGGCAGTCTATTAAGACATATATGGTGAAAATTAACTTTTATAGATGCTTCCGATATTTTTGCCAGGCATTTATTAACCTGTATTTGTAATATTCATTATTTATTAATAAAGGTAAGTGTGCCAAAGCAACGGTGAGCCTAAGGAAGGCTGCTGTGCACAAATTTTAATGTATGACAGGGAATGCATTTGCATGGAAAAAATTGAAAGAGACACTAGAGGAGTTACTGTGTAATGTGAACAGACAGAGCAAAAGGGCTACATGACAATCCAGAGAGAGAAAGAGAACTGTCAGATAAAATATAAAGGTGGAGCAATCACAGTGCTTGGAACTGTATTTAACTCCACTGGTGCCATGCCAAGGTGAGCTCCAGGATTTATTATACTGTTTGCATTCATCTTCCTGTATGTACCAAATTACTACAACCTAGATAATTGCTATTAGAGACAGACTTCCTCTCCAGACTTTTCTAACATATGCAATATAGTCATACACAAGCAAAGGATAAGAGCAGAGGAAAACTTGAGAAAACTTGATCGGGAAAACTTGAGGATATGTATTTTGTCAGTTTCTTCAGAAGACAGATTAAGAATTCATGGGAAAGGAGTGTTAGAAATTGCACTCCATTTCTGCACTGGCCAGTACTCACGATCTATATTCAAAGGTCTTGTTGAGATACACCCAGGCAGACAGCAAGTTAATAAAAAATAGATTCCGGGTTTCTTGCTCTCATGTGTAGCTGATGTCCTGGAAGATCTTTCTCAAACTATGATGTGAACTGGCAGTGGGTTGCCGAGAGTGAGATGCAAGAGCATGACAGTGACTTCAGAGTATGGTAATAGTATTCCAATCTCAGCCACACCTACACTGTTATTTTATTTATCATTTGTTACATACCTGGAATATGCTTGACACGTTGCAAGACAAAAGGAAAGATACTTCTCTTGTGCCTTAATGCATTTGGCAGTGAAACATATAGCTGTGTCTTTTGTAAAAGTAGGGAGGCAACCTTCCATATTTCTGAAGTATAAGCCTTTCAAAAGGAGGAGTTCTAGTAATTCTACAACTTCTGTGAACATGACTGAATGAAACATTTCAATGAGATTGTTTTTTTATGCAAAGCTAGGTTTTTATATTTTATTTTCCTCAGAAAAACCACTTTAGATTTGTCACAAAGATCATTAATCAATGCTCCTTCAACATCCCACTCACACTTCTAGAAATTTTTATCCCATGTCTGTCTCATTACAGAGATATAATTGATGTCTCAGATGCATTTTATAATTCTTTTCTCTCTGACTTGTCATAACCATAATAAAACCTGCAAAATGCTCATTTTCAGATCTTAGCAAGGCCTTTCTTGAAGGAAATTGGGAGTTTTATGTATTAAGTAGCATTCTTACTAATTAACAAAGGTGGGCCAGATGGATTAGACTCTAAAATAAGGCCATTTTATGACTCTAATTCTGGTAATGGTACTTAGAAAGAGTTCATGTCTTCAAGGAGCTGTGTGCCTTGAATTACAGCATTTTATAGTCATCTGTTTTATTGTCCCTAAAAAGCTGCAATTTTCTTGTGTATTTGCTAATAGACTGTTGAACTAATGCAGAAACAGACCTCTGGTAAATCACACCTTTCCCAAGTGATTATCTAACGGGAATCATTCCCAAAGGCTGAAATAGCCCCATGCACGACACACATTCTCTGTCAATGGACAAATCAAGTTCAGACTTTGAATTTTTACAGAACTGAGCCAGGGGATAGTATGTATAATCTAGTTCATTTAAATTACCAATAGATGTATTTATAACTTTGTGTGTGTGTATGAATAATTATTTATATCTTTTGATTCCTAGAATTTGGGTTGTAATAAATAGATGGACAACTGCAACATGTATAATATAAATTGGATGAAGTCAAGGGTGATAAGCAGTATATACTAATGGAATAATTCTGTTCTTTCAACCACCTGATTTTTTTTTCCAGCTTTCAGGATAGAAAAAGCCTCTTCCTTTATCTTCTCTGAACAGACTGGAAAGATTGTTATATTTATTGTGAAGAGTGAAGATTTCTATAAGACGACCTGGCTGTTAAGGCAATGAAGACAGTTTGCTGTCATGCGGACCAAAGCCTTAGGTAAGTGCTGCCCAGCTCAGAATTATGAGGATTTCATTAGGTGTAACTAGTCACTACCCTATTCCAGGAAACATGACTTTTTGACTGTTCTTATTAAATAAACATGAGAGCACAAAGGCATAATTTGATTGATGTTTCCTAATCAAATTTATACGAAGACTCCATATAATGACTGACTGGTTCAAAAGTCAATAATGAGGAAAACTTGTTCAAAAATACTTAATTTCTAGTTCTCCAGAACTTTTAAGATGATTATTTTTTTAAATTTTTTATAAAGACAATTATAAATTAATTCCTCAGTGTCTTACTTGGAGTCAGGCAGGTCAATATTACATATTTATATTAAAGCCTCAACTGAGAATATAGTTACATTTCCCAGCCCTGTTATAACATGCTAATAGTTGGGATCTTTCAAAGAAACTTAATTAAATAGTTCCCTTGATGCACTAAGTTAAGCATTAAAACAACTAGCATGACATAAATCATTTAAAAACCTTTATAAATGCATTTCCCCCCTACATTTTCACACGTCTGTGTTTTGCTTGTACTCGGAATCATCTGATTAAGTTCCAGGAAATTCAGAGCACAGCCATGAACTCTGGGTTCAGAATGTACAGATGGTTGAACTTAGAGATTTGATGAGAATTGAGTGGTAGTTTGCTTCTTATCCCAGGTTTCAGCTGTGGTGCACAGGTAAATGCTAGCAGGAAGAGCAGGATGGGAGTTGCAGGATGCTCATGCACAACAAAACACAGATCAAACAATACACTTGCACACCTTTAACACGCAAATTCTATTTGATCCTTTTATTATTGTGGTGGTTATTACTTAATTATGTCTTGATAATATTTCATCCTTGGCATGCATGGCACTTCACTCACAACATAGTGCAACCCCCTTTTCTGTATTTGGGGAACAGATAGGACTTGATGGAAGTGGGGCTGTTTCCCTCCTTGGCCAGAGAGGTGATGATGAGTGAAATAGTGTCCTCTGCTGCACGAGTCGAGACAATGCACCGGCACTGGGCTGCCCTGGGAGGAAGGCGGCCTGGAGTGGGAAAGTTCCTTCCCTTTAAGTGAAGGTATTAAGCAGTAGCTTTTTTGGTCGGGTTTGGTTGCTGGATGCTATCCAAGATTTCAACTTCATCAGGACTGAAATGTTACATTTTTTCCTTTTGGAGGAGGTTTAATGTGAAAGGTTTTTCTTGCAAATTCTCTTCTGTTGCTTTTCAATTCCTCACTTGTGATGTTTTCAATAACAGCAAAATCTGGTCTAAAGGTAACATTTTACCTATTACTATTGTTATGATTTATCTTAAGAAGTAAAAAGGTTGAAGAAAACCTGGTGGTCTGTTGCAATGACAGTTATTGATATTGTTGCCCCATAAAGATGAAGGAGACATTTCAAATGCGGCACACACTGTTCTTTGATGGAAACACTACTATTCAAGTCACTCTTTAAAACACCTGAACAGTACCAAGAAGCTCAACTCTGACTATAAGTAACCCACTGGGTGTCTAAGGAGGCTGGTAGCCCTGATTTTCTGATGAATAACTGTTTCACTGACCACAGTATGGTTACATAACTCATGACGGCAGAGTATAGGACCCATTGCAACAAATTTAGTTAGATGTTTATGAAAGCTACATTTCAATATTGTTGGCTACTTGCCAAACTATGGAGAAATGTAATATATAATGCAGGACTTTATGACTTAACCAAAGGGCACTTCTCTTGTCCCATAATGTTCAGTTTCATTCCCAGATACACAGACCTGTGCAGGTGAACAGTCACATGCAATAAAACAAGAGCTACATTTTGAACATTAACCAAAATGAAATGTAATATTTATCTGGCATTTGTACTTCTCAGAGTGCTGTAGGAATAATGAATAGGCACTCTTAATACCTTTCCACAAACTGGAAGAATGAGTGATAAGCATCAGAACTTGGCATAAGTTAGAAAAGTGTCTGTGTCAAACTCTCCAATTTGCCTAGATCTGTTTCTGCTCTAGGTAAATTCATAGCTGTGAGAAGACAGATTTGAGTCTGTAAAATAAATTTAAGAAATTAATCTACAATTGGGTTTGTTGGGTTTTGATTTGTTTGGGTTTTTTAAAAAAACAAATGGTATTGTTAGTCCATTATTAGTATAGGCGTTGGTATGAAACAGCTGACAAGTGTTCTGAAATTATATAGCTACAACATTTAATGCCTTATTGTTATACCCTTCCAGTTTTTCACCAGTTATGCTGATGCTGTGTTAGAGCATTCTTCTGCCGTATTGTTTTTTATTTTCAGGATTTTAGAGTCCCAGTAATAAAATAATTTGCCTGATATAACAGGATTTCTTTTCTGAGTTTGGTTATTCGTGGTCTGGACCACTTTTCTGAACACCATAAGAACAGAGTATCCTTCTCTTTAACTTGCCTGCTACTATTTCCCTTGCACAAAGCAAATTGTAATTAAATTATACGTAGAGAATTGGATTTGTAGGTGGAATTCCCTAGTCCCTAATAGATAACAGAAGACATTTGAGTCTGTTGAGCTGAGAAAGAATACTCTGGAAAGTATATGTTATGACTGTGCAATATGATGACTCGATGATTTACTGTGGATGGAGGCAGATCACGTGCCACAAATGCTTGTGATCACAGCAATGTTATTTAGTAGCTTTCATGCTGCTCTTAAAAGACTGAGGCAAAGAGCAAGTTTCATCTCCAGTTCTTCACAGAGATTTTGATGCAACAAAATTGAGTGGAATGCATTCCCTCTGACACTGCACTCTAAAAGTGAACTATTACTTTGGAAAATAGCTTTTTTAGAAAAACATATTTTGGAAAAGGATTTTTCTGGTCAGCTTTTCTGTACAGGCAAACCCCTCTGATGAGGCTATTGCCATACAGTAGCATTCTGGCTTTGATAGGAAGCAATTTCCTTGCTGCAAATCAAGCAACATTCACAAAAAATATTACATATACCTTTCTATGGCAGGTGATGTTGAAGGAGAACCTTTTAGAAAAATAATTTTTTCCATTAATTATTATATTTTTCTGAGCAAAAGTGAATGCAGTGGAAGTAAGATTTGATCATGATATTCTAAAGAACAAGAGAAACATACTAGTCTACACATGTATTAAGGGCTGTGGGGCAATTTGTCACAAGATGAATTATAATTCTGTAATGAACAAAATAAATTTTTCATAATCTGAAAGATGCTTGGAAGTTTTTAGAGGAAAATTTATCACCATATCAAGTAGAACACAAAACAGAAGAGGAGAGCCTATCAAATGAAGCAAGACAGAACTCCATTATGTCAGACATTTAAAATCTCTGCTCTATCAAACATAGTTAAGAAAATGATTCAACTTTCCTGATTGACCTTTTTCTCACTGAAGTTGTAAGACTTTTTTAAGTATAAAAGGGAAATTTGATGAAATTCATGGAAAGCAGCCAACCTGTTATTTAATATTCCACATGACTGGATAATATTATTGATGGATAATATGCAATTCGTTGAAATATAGCAGGGAAACTGATGCATATTCTTCCACTTACATATGCAATTCACTGAATAAATGAGCTTATTTTTACTATTTTTCTTTTAGGTGGAAGAACAAATAGAAATTAAGAGACATTAAGAGAAATTAAGAGTATGAGGTGTAGTTTTTTTCTGCAGAGTTATATTTCTCTTTTCTAGATTTTGAAAATTGGTCACTGATGGAATTTTGTAAAGTTGTTTAAAAAATACGTTGGCAAACTACTGTGAAACAACGGGGGGCATACTGATGGATTCAGACTAGCATCCTCAAACCAGAAATATGATAGAGTGTTTCCAAAACATAACCATGGAATACCTTAGAGGTTTCTGAAATCAATTTGCAAATAAAGAAAAACTCACAAATCTTACCATTTTTGTAAGAAAGAATTTATAGCATCCTCTCCCGAGATGCTACAAAGAATTTTGACTACAATAAGTACGAGGAAAACCTTTGTGTTTCAAATTAATACAAAACTAGTTTCCACATCTATGTTTTGAGATTGCTAATTGTTGTTGACCATTTGCTTATTGTATTGTTCTCTGCAACTTAGGAAGAGCTCATTAGCTCTTCTGATATTTTTATTAAAATATAAACAAAAAAAGTTACTTTAATATGACCACATAATTCCTATTTGTCTTTGTCATTTCTACTCTGCAAATTTCCCTGGATCTAAGTTTACAACCTCATTTATCTACTTGGTTTTCAAGACACAGCATTTCTAAAGCACTTCTCATGACACATTTTTCCTTTATTGGCAGTACCAGATTTTATGGCTATTGTCTCACAAGCTATGCTGCAGTGACACACAGCTTTATAAGGGCATCAAGTCCCTACCAAGTTGCAAAGTCTGACAAATGTTGTCATACTGATTTGGTAAATGAATCACAACCTTTGTGAATTGCCTGAGGGCACAAAGCAATTCAAGGGAAGAGTCATTTAGAAAACTCATCTTCTCCTGTGTTCTGTTTGCTAGTTAACAAGTGTCTTTTTATAATCACAGTAAAATGCTGATTTCTAAAAGTGAGGAAGGATCAATCTGTACATGCTGTGTTCATATAATCTTACTTAAACATGTGCTATTGACCATTGGCACAGACAGAATAGCTAACTGAACTAACTGGACCTCTGTTGACATGGTTCATCAATTTTTATATTTAGGCAAGAGACCTTATATCTCCCCTTGGGTAGCTGAAGGTAAAATATTATTTCATTAATACGATTAATATGCATTCATCAGATATATGGAGGAACTGCACTTCACCTAGTTCTGAGGAAGCCTGGTAAGACCTTGTTGAGCTGTGTGAACAACCACCTCAGATACCCCTAACAAATGTCTTTGTGGAAAGCAGGCTAGGAGAGTAAGGAAGGGTGGTAGAGGAGCTCAGTATTACTTTTTGAAACTTCCAAAAGCAAACTAAAAGAGCTCTCTCAGTTTCAGTCCTGCATCTCTTCTGTCATCCTCTGGAGTTACACAAGTGTAATTTAGATTAGACTGGAAATGTGGAAACAATTTGGCCAGTGATGCATAAGTAACAGAAACCAGTTCTCCCTTTTCTGATCCTCTTCTGTCAAGCTATAAAGAACAAATCATCTCTCCTTCTCTTATCGAAATATGGTTCCTAATATTCAAAGGAAAGTAATCCACAGAATAAAAAGGCACTGTTAAAGACATAGGTAATTTAGAAGGTGGCAGAATTACAGAATATGCTGATTTGGAAGGGACTCACAAGGATCATCGAGTCCAACCCCTAGCCCTGCATAGGACACCCCAAGAGTCACACCATGTGTCCTAGAGTATTGTCTAAACATTTCCTGAACTCTGTCAGACTTGGTGCTGTGACCACTTCCCTGGGGAGCCTGTTCCAGTGCCCAACCACCCTCTGGGTGAGGGACCTTTTTCTAATATCCAACCTAAACCTCCTCGGACACAACTTCAGGCCATTCCCTCTGGTCCTGTCACTGGTCACCACAGACGAGAGTTCAGTGTCTGCCTCTCCTCTTCCCCGCATGAGGAAGGTGTAACTGCAGTGAGGTCTCCCCTCAGTCTCCTCCAGGCTGAACAGACCGAGTGACCTCAGCTGCTCCTCATCCAGCTGCCCCTCAAGGCCCTTCACCATCTTCATTGCCCTCCTTTGGACACTCTCTAATAGCTTTATATCTTTCTTATACTGTGGTGCCCAAAACTGCCACAATATTCAAGATGAGGCCTCACCAATGCAGAGCAAAGTGGGACAAACACTTCCCTTGACCAGCTGGGGATGCTTTGCCTGATGCACTCCAGGGAAGTTTTAATGCAGACTTCTTTCAGCTGTTCTTCTCACACAGAGCTTGTTGCAACTGTGTGTTACAATAATACAAAATTGCTGTCATTAATAGTATAGACCTATTTTGCCTGCAGAATTAAGCTCAGCAGGATGGATCATTATTGAATTGTAGAAAACATTAAAATAAACTCTGGATATTTTAGGTAGCTAATCTGGATAAAGTTTTAAAATCATGACACAATGTTGAAAATAATGTAACATTGGGAAGTAGAGTACCTGCACTAGACTTAGCAGAAGAAATTGAAGTCTGTCCTTTAGTTATCAAACAAACAAAAAACCCAGCCAGTCACTGAGACTGTTATCAAAATGCTGTCAAAACCATTAGAGCTGCTTTTCCCCTTGTGTTTTTTTTCATGCTGGCTGAGGCCCAAACAAAAGACTTGTGATATTCCAGCCCTGTTTCACTTTGACTTTCTGTATCTAACAGAAAAGTAGGTAAGTGAACATCCCATTTTCATTATGTTTGATTGCAAATCTTTAGGATTCAGGGGTATATCTTTGTGTCAAACTGTTACTATTGTACACACCCCAGTACGTACAACGTCATTGTTGCTGGTGGACCCAGCATTCTGACCTATTGACCATCTGCTCTTACCCTGGTGCACTGTATGGGAGAAACAGGATGCCTTGGTTTCTTTCTCTTAACTCCCAACATCTATTCCTAGATAGGCAGGATTCATGCTTGGCTCAACCTGACACAGACTATGGCAATAGTAAGATGTTTCATGCCATGTCATGAGAACACTTTGATTGCTCCTTAGCAACTGACCACTTGCATTCAAAGAGGTCATTGCCACGGGAGGCACAATGATGGCTTTTTACCAGACTTGGCACATCCCATGTATATCCAAAGAAATTATAGTAATATCATCACCTGAGTAAACAAATATGGAATTCCACTGAACTGAGAAATAGACTCTGTATTTTTATTGGAATAAAGGATGATGAATGATCAAAGTAGAGGCATCCAAGAGCAGATATACATCAATGAAGAAGACTCTAAAACAAGAGAACAGCAAACTGTGCTCAAGACTATAGTAATTCACTCTTTGTGAAAGACACATGCTATTATTCTCAGGGTTAGAATGTACTTTCCAGAACTGAACTTATAAGGAATTATAAGGAATTTCTCTCCTTTGATGCCACTGTCCATTTTTATTTCATGATTACCCACAAAACCTGAATAGACTCTAGGCAGAAGGATGGTAGAGAGCAAGAAGAAGGACTGAAAACCAGTCAGATTAGGAAACGTGTGGAGCAAGTTTGTTGACCGAATATTTGTTTCACTCCAGTCTTGCTGATGTTGACCAGGAAGAGTAACACTGCTTCTCTGCCATTCAGTGCATTCAGTGCATGTTCCTGTAGCTGCAGCCAGAAGGTTGGCTCCCAAGGAGCTTTGTTACCAGGATGACACCAAGGGCAGGTATTAAAAACTCTGCCAGGTTACAAATACTGTTTTCTCAGATAATGAGAAAAAAAAACAGTAAGAGATCTTCACAGATATTTCTTAACCTACATCCTCAACTTCTCCCCTCCTTCAACTACAGAAGCAAGGTTCATTTTTCCATAATCCATTGTATAGTGAGGTTTGAAATCTGCAGATGGAAGGCATGGTGCTGTTATTATTACTTACTGTTATAAAAGACAACACAGGGATTGCCATCAGTGAATCTGTCTGTCAGAGTTAGGTTTAAAATTTGCAGACCTCAGTATCTGGGTAGGTTTAAGGAATAATTTCTGTTATTTGTAATACACGAAGCAATAAAAGGTTACTAAGAATGATTAATAGCCAAAGTGAAGCTCAGACATTTCATCGATCTCAAAAGCCGTTTATTGCAAGTATATGAAAGCAAAAGAGATTATTGCTATTATACAACAAACTATAAAATCAGAAAGGAGAAAAATGCATCTTTTTCTTCTTGCAGATGCTGAGAAAACACTCTGCATTTTCCTTCTCTGCTGGATTTTCCATTGGAAACACATGCTGGAGGCACAAGTGGGATCAATAACATCACAGACACAGCTTTAAATACTGATTAAATGATCAAGGACAGATACTGTTTGAGGATAAGCTGAAAAATTGTTCACAGAAGCAGCTGGTGCAGAGCAGAAGTGACCAGACTGGACAATGAGGGTTTTGTGTGCAGATACGTTTGAATTTTTCTGCCTGAAATTCTGTGCTTGTTATATAACCTCTTTTGATTAATTGAGCCTCCGTGCCAGGTTGTCGGCTGCAGCTGAGGTATGTCTGGCACAGCCAAAGGGGAGCTGGCACACCAGACTGCTGCTAAGTTTTACTTTGTTCTGCCCAAAGCTTAGGACAGAATAAGCCCTAGGAACACCTGATGGCCTGGATGTGTTGGTTCTGTAACACTTGAAGGCTTTCCTTCATACCAAACAAAATATCTGGTAACTTGGCTTCACATTGGTCAGAGCAGTCCCACAGAGGTTCTGATTTCAAGAGGATGTTCCTGGAGGCCAAGTCTTCTGGTCATGACCAGACAGTCTTTTGCACAAGGTAGGAAAAAATGCCATTCTGCTGGTCATGTGTCACCCTAGCAACTACTTATGTCAGGGGGATCTGGAAGACATGAGGTGCATTGGGACAAGTGGAATTTGTTATATTGAATATGTAAGTGAATCTAGTTTTGTATTTTTAGGTCTCAAGTGGAAGAGGTCTTATGAACATATTCAGGGAGAAGTCATAATAGGAGGAGTTTTTCTCTTATTCTATGCAGTAGTAAGGAGTGACCAGAATAAAGAAGTCTAACTAGGGAAGCTTGCATAAAAATGAGCTTTTTTTTGTTTGTTTTAACTATTTTTCCTGTCTATGCTCCTACAAAAAATAGGGTTTTATTTCAATAAGTTGAAATAAAGTTTCAATAAGTTGAAGTTGAATTTAAATAATTTACCTGTACCTGTGAGGCAGATGAAAATTGGGATGTATTGCCTCTGAGAAACAAGTGGCTCTTTCCTGCCTCTTGAAAGGTGTATTCATTCACCAATGCAGAGACCAAAACTTTCACAAAATCAGTGAAATCTTATGCAATATTGGATGGAGGCATAGGCACTCCCTTGTCCTCTTTCTGCTTCTCCCTGTGTACTATAAGAGTTTCTTTACGGGATATTCTACCCAACTGCTTGCTATACACAACCTTTCCTCTTTTTTTTCCTTAATATAAATTAACTAACTTTACTAAGAATGAAAATTTACTAACATGTTATAGATTCAGATGAATCCATAGCTCCAACAGTTTGGAAGGGAGTTTTGCCCAGTTGATTCATTTGGATTATCAAATTCTGGAGACACATACTGCAGTTCCCAGATTTTATGATGCCCAAGATGGCTTTACCTCATCCAGAAGGTAACTGACGATGCCTAATTAATGGCAAATGTTTCTAACACATACTCACTGTAGTTACTATAGACTTTGAGCTGAACTCAGCAATTTATCTTTCTTCCTGGCTCATTAAACACTATTTTGAGCTCCACTAATATACAGCTAATGATCATCTCTTTAACAGTATTTGCAAATCAGTTACCTCTGGCCTGGAATTAGTTCTTAAAAAGTCTAAAAATCTATAGCCCTTTAAAACAGCCTGCATGGCAATTCCTCAGGGCCTGTATCGTGTGAAAGCTGGGGGGATATTTTCTGCCTTCTCCTGATGAGCTCTCTTGGCAAGAAGAACTCTTCCGGTAAGAGCTTCTCTTGTCCTGCTCATCTGCATGTGCAAAGTACAAGATTCAGTCTCAACTATGTTTTTGGGTTGTATCTATAGGTTTTATTCTGGGTATTGACTGCTTCTGCTCAGAGGAGCATTTCCCAGTACAAAGGAGTTCCCAGTGGCACAATACTACTAATTACTAATACATCCAGCAGCAAATTATCTAGGCAGCAATTACAAAACTAAGACTCGGGCAGTGCAAATAATTTATTTTTTTCACTGCAGTAGCTGAATTGAGAAGTTAGGAAAAAGTCTTAATTTAGTGTGACTGGAATAGGAGTGTTTGGGTTTTTTCTCAGAATGCAAAAAGGGCACTCACCTGTGTGGCATCAGAGTTCAAATTCAAAGTCTGCCTGCAAAAAGAATACTGCTTCCATTCACCAGGAGTGCACCCTACTCACAGCATTTGGAAGCTATATTAGCAAAGGTCACCCTTACCGAATGCCCTTTTCCTGTATGGTTGTGGCTGTCATGTGAAAAATAAAAATCTCTCTGGAACTACTTTGGAAATTAAATCAGCATTTTTAATAGCTTCAGTATGGCTCCTGCTGTGTTTTTCAACAAACATTTTCTGATAATCTGTATGAGATTTGCCTCAGTTTGTATGTAAAAAACCTCTGTTCTTCTGAGGTCAAGTGACTTTATTAGATGATCTGTACCTTTGAAAGTTCCTCTGACTATCTTTGTTACTGACTGAAGTGCTTGGCAGAAAGATCGAGTTCAGCATTGTGATCTGAAATTGATTGGGATCAGACTCATTCTAATCAGCTCTGGCACAAAGTAACATAACATAGGGCTGGCTCTCTGCCAAGAACAGTCTGCTCTCAGCTCCTGAGTGCTTCACAGCCAAGTACTGCAGCCCTTGGGCTTTCATGGACAGTAGTTGTTTTCTTAGGGTAAGAATGGAAAACAGGTTGCTGGATTAGCAATGCTTCTATTTTGAAGGGCCTGTAAGGAATATGGAGAACAGCACCTGGTATGGTCCCAGGAGATTTATGTTGTTTTGTCTTGCACAGGTAGAATTTCTGAATGCCTTTCCAATTCAGTGTCAGAAAGAAAGGTCTGCAGTGACCCAAGTGCGAAACATAGCAGCTAAATCCTCACTGGAGACAAGTAGTCATAGTAAATCAAAAAGATTAAATTGTAAATATTGTGTATTACCTCTGTCACTAGTAGAATGTGTTATCTATGTTCTAGTATGTCTTTATGTTTTATTGAGAAAGATTCCCAGGACAGCCATGGTCATGTCTCTGGGGAAAGAAATAGAACAACAGAGACACTTGTGGATTTTGTATCAGCTACTGGGGACACCAAGTGATTGTTTCGGAGACATTAGGTCTTCAGAATGGGCTTTTCCTGCTGGCTCTAACTTCAAGAAGAGTTTAAACGATTCCATTTGATTCACTGCCCCATGTCTGTGAGAATTCTTTATCCTGTCAGTGTTTTCCTTTCCATTATGAGCAGCTCATAATGATTTAATAAATCTCTAGAGGAAAGCTTAAAGAAATAGCTAAATGTCACAAATATCAGCAATCTCAGGGTTAGAATTCTGCATGCACACAGTTAATTTTTATGTTTCTTTAATATGAATTTAAGTTTTAGTTAATCATTTTGAGATATTTCTATGAAGGATGGCTGGTATTTATCCTGCAGCTTATTTTCCAATGTGAAATTGCCACCGGCATCATATTAGACTTTATTATGCACATTATCTTTTAAAATTATCTTCTGTGCAACTTTTTCTTGTGTTTTCAAATGAACTCCACTAAAATGAATTAAAAAAGCAATGGGACCAATAGCTGTTATAAAGACAATGTTGTGTTATGAAGGCAATGTTATAATGTCAAAACTAAAGCAGTTCAGAATCAATTGTAGGATGCTTTGCAATTACTGCATAAATTTGGCTTTCCAGGTTTATGGCTTAAATTTCCAGTTGACATGAGACTTCTGAGTAATCTTGGAAGGGATTTATTTTCATGATGCCTCACTTCACCATATGAAACAAGCAAAGTGGTCTCTACCTTGAGATACAAGCTTATTGTGAGATACTGAGAATGAAGTCATGTAACACTCCAGAGTGAGAACAATAAAAACAATCCTATTATCAGTCTCTCCATATGTGTGAATACACACAGAGCTATTTAGATAGATGCTGCCTATGACAAACTAATAAACTAAGTGAATTAATGAGAAAATGGTTCAGAAATTCCCAAATACCAGACTTAGCACTGGATTCATTTTGGACCCATCCCTCCTGAAAAGATGTGTGTTTGCATATTGAATCATTACTAGGTTATTTTCCCGTTTGTATACAAATAAAAACAATTCCAGTCTTTGATCTTGCATCTCAGTGAGTTCTTGTCAAATGAAATTATGCCATGACAGTTTTAATATTGACTTCAACAGGGGCCAAATCTTTACTTCTGCTCTCTATCTCTGCATTTCAGCAGGTAGAGGAAGGTAATATCCAACTTCAACAGTATAGCATATTTAAAGAATGACAAAGAAAGTGGAGATGCCTAAATGTAAAGCACATTATCCGTAAGCAGCTCCTGATGGGAGCTATCTAGGCCTGGAGTGCCACCTAGTAGACCTTATGTAGAAAGAATACAGGAACTGGAGATGCAGCTGCAGTTCAGATGAAAATGTGTTAGATGGTTGAAAGATCCCTCGAGGAGAAGAATGGTGAAGAATTCTTTTATAGTCTTTCATATGAAAACAAATGAAACTACTATTCAAAGATGCAATTAAATCAAAGTCTTTAGACAGTGGACGTGTGAGAAATTATGAAGAATAAGGCGTAAAGATTTCTTTATGCCCAAAGAAATACTTTGAGGGGATAGATAAAAGAGGACTCTTGAAAAAATCGACTCTCCTAAGCACCTGAGGAAATTATGAAATGAAGGTTTATCTGTATTATAAATACAACAAAAGTGTAGTGTAGTAGAAAAACAATCATGAATAGAACACAGATTTAAGAAAACACATTTTTAGGAAAAGTTGAAAACAAAGTCAAAGGCAACAGTACATATGTATACATAAAATGGTAATCAGTAAAGAAATAGAACAGATTAAAAGATAAAAGACAATGTTGGGGCAAAAGTGAATGAGTGTAAGTAAAGGCTGGAAATTAGAAAGTTCCTAATGTAGGAGCAGGTGGAGTTTGATTATTTCTATGAAAAGAATGATGTGACAAGTGCCAATAATGACTGAAGACTGTGCTTGATAATTCTGAAGTTTATACTTCTAATACTCAACCTCATGAAGAGGGAATGTCTCTATATAGGTTTCCCCTTACAGTAAGCAGTCTATGCATATAATTTTCTGATCTCATGATGCAAGGCTAATGCACTCCTATTGCCTTTTTAAGATTCCTAAGTACATGAAATACAAACTAACCTACCACTTTAAGCAAGTAGATTTATGCTCCTATATGAGTTGTAGCAGCAAGGGGGCTGGTTTAAAAATTGCAGTATCTTTAGCTTTGAATTCTTTCAAGTTTTTCAGTACAGCAACACAATTTTCCTTTTATTACAATGTTTTCTCACTGCTGCCACAAAGGCAGCAGCAGTTGGCAACTGGCAGAAAGCTTGTCTGTCTTTAAATACATATAACTGCTAAAGGAAGAACAGTAGTTTTATACACTGTAAAAGTATGAAAGCCCATGGCATTAAAGAGATCTCTGATTAACAAAACCCAAACAATTGAAAAGGATGTAAGTCATACACATACGAAACCCAATTTTTTATACAGCAATCCTTCAGTTCCCTCAGTTTCATCCAAACTAAATTAAAATGAGAACCTTCAGGCAAACTGCCATTAAATGAAAACTCTTAAAATGAGAATGTACAATCTAATTATAGTGTAACAAATGTGTACCTTTCATCTACAAGGCTGGTACTCCAAATTATAATAGTCAATTATGATTATATAATCTATTAAGAAGAATAAGCAAAATGCTATAATGACAAGGAAAAACCTGCAAAAGAACATGAAAGACATCTCCAGTGGTACAAAGTGGCATAACTGTAGTACCCCATACAATTTTCTTTCTCCTGTACCTTGTATTTAGATTATGTTGCAGAGACATAGGTGCTGGCAGTCACTTCCTAAATTCTCATTAATGTATTCTCTGTGCCTAGTGCCCACTGAATAATTTTTTACAATATCCCATGAATGCAGCTATCTGGAAATAAAAGGCATGAGGGTCATAACTAAAACAGTAAATCATGATTAAGAGAAGTACTTCCTTTAATTTTGCAAGTCATTAGTTTATTATTTTTAAAATCTCTCCATCCTTCCTTCCTTCCCTCCTTCTCTCCTTCCTTCCTTTTTTCCCCAGCCTTCTTTTTCCCCATTCTTAATTATATAATGACACAACTATAAAAACCACTGTAGAGTGCTAAAGCATGATTGAAATTATGGAATAGTTTCTATTCTGTGAACAAACAACTAGGCCCAGGGCCTTTCAAACTGAAAAGATGAAACTAGGGGAGATATGAAAACTCTTTAGTATCATAAATGGTAGAAAGATGGCAAGTAAGGAATCTATCCACCAACTTTTCAAATACAAGAAGTCAGGGGCCTCAAATGAACAAAGAATTGACTTTATGCAATGTGTGGGTCAGCCAAGGAATTTTGTAATAGGATATGGTGGATAGTAAACCCATTCAGACCCCAAAATTGAATGAACAAATTCATTAAAGAAAAATATTCCAGTGTCTCTTGAACCAGTAGACATTACCACAGCCTTAGGGAATATCTGAACTGTGACTCGGGGGGGCTGTGAGAGCATAGTAGTTACTACCTTGTTCCTACATTCTTCCACAGACATCTGTTATCAGCTGCTGTCAGAGACAGAAATCAAGTCAGCTATTTTGCTGCAAACACTGCTTATGTGAAAATTACAAACTGCCATAACTCTAATGCATTTCCTACAAAATAGATACAGCTTAAGGGGAGCATGCTAAAACTGTAAGGACTGAAATCAGATGTATTTGATTCATTTCCTCTGCATTGTCTGCAATCGTACAGGCTAAAAAACACAACTCCATGTTGATTCAATAACTTTTTGGTCAAGAGTTTTCTCACGTATAATATTTACACTGTATCTGGAGTTTACCTTTAGTTGGTAGCTTTTCATCTCTAATCTACAATTAAGAAGTCAAAATCTCTAATAATTGTCATTCCTGGTACAACTGCCACTAGAGATCTCAGTTCATATTCAAAATCTGATCACAGTTAAAGGAAATCTCTCTCTGGTATTTCCACAGTAAAACCTGTTTCAAATATCCTTTACTAAAACAATTTCAGTCACAGTATATTCCTTTAATCTATGCTAACATTTCTTATTTCTTTTCAAGCTATACAATATTATTAGTGAAAATAATGGGGTTTTTTCTGCCTTTTGACAACCCCCACCTTTGAAAACCTGATCTTTCTACATATTTGTTTAATACGATATTCACCTGCATGTTCAGCCAACCTCAGACTCAGAAGTTAATTTCCACAGACACTCATGTATCCACCAAAATGTGTTTCAAAAAATACCTACCAATACTGTATAAAGACCTTCTAAGAATTTACACTTCCTTAAGCAATATTGTGGAAAAGAAAGAACAGAAAATATAACTGCAGACAAACTGACAGCTTCATTTACATGTGGGGTTTTTTCTAATGCTGAACTGTGTAGTGTTGCATGTCCTCCAACAATTCTCGTGGGCCATGACTAATTGCAGATGTTAATAAGAATGAATATTCTAGCATAACAATTGCTACATGAATGTATTAAATAAGTTTCAATGCCTTTTCTGACAGTTACCTCAACTGTGAGACCAATGAGGAAAGCAAAACAACACTATTATTAAGGTGAGCAGAGGCTTAGTATAGCAATTTTTCTGGAAAAAATCTACCAAACCATATCAGTTGCAGTGACTGTTTTGTCCTGCCTATCAAGGCGTTTGTGATAAGACTAAGTCCACTACAAGTTTCTTTTTACAGAGCAATGCTGTATTTGTTTCATTTGTTTTCCATTTTGTACATATTCTACTTCATATAAATAGTTCTTCAGTAGAGCAACTAAGTTAACCAGAGCAACTGGGAAATGTGTCTGAGGTATTTCAAATCACTTTGATACAGTCAGTTAGTCACCTACTCTGACAAAATCTACCCAAGCCTAGATTCAAGGTCCAAATAATGCAGAGTGGGTGTCTGAACCTGAGTCTGCTAACCTTGCAGGGAAATGCCCTATCACTCAATTACTAGCAAGGGAATCTCTCTTAGTCAACAAAAAGTATTAATCCTTCAAAACTAGCATGCGGATTTCTGTGCAGGTTCCATAGGCTTAACTTAAACTATTTTTCAGAAATATTTGTGAATGCCCAAGTAGTGATTGCAGTGGAGTGCTGTCTAAGATGTATTTATGGATGAGTGTAGATATTAGATCTGATTTAAGCACCAGAGAAATTTTTCTCTTTTCTTTGTCTCTACAATGCAGTTGTGAGTCCAACACACAAGAGTCCAGAATTCAGGGTTCTTGGGTAGATTATGCTGTCTGAGGGAAACTTTTTGCCAAATATGCTGGTGAAATACAGTTTAAGAAACATTTGGTAATAATACTGTTATTGGAGTCATGCTGGGCTTTTTTTTTTTTTTTTTTCCCCCCAGAAGTACCAGGCACTCATGGTTTCCCATGCTTTAGTATACCTTCACAACTAAAAGCCTGAGCTACCAATCATAAGTGTATATATATATCTATTGTTCATATCAACTTAGTACCAAAATGTTATTTATAAGACAGCAGATATATGAAAGACTCCAATCAGCCTGGGCTTGGTTTTTTTCTCAGTAGCATGCCCTAACTGTGGAATGTATCCAAATAATGTTTAATTGGGAGAAGTCTTACAACTACAGGATGACTTTTATGGGGCAGTTAATCAAGTATCTCTGTTTGCTTCACAGTGCTTGGTAATGTATATTTTAATAGAGTATTAATCTTTTCCACAGAGTAATATATGAAAAAAACCTCTCGCTTTGCTTGATGTACTGTGCACAAATTAATTAATTAACATACTTCATTTTGACATAGAATTATAGGAATACAGGAAAGCAGAATAATGACATGAACACCGTTATTTTCCAAGTACCTGTAGTTCTAAAATTTAATTACAGGAGAAAACAGTGTAGTCTCAGCATCCACCACGCCTTCTACAATGGAGATGTAAGATTCCGATGTGGCTTAAGGTTAAATCAGGAGACACCTGCTCATGGGTTACCTGTCCATTACCAAATGCTGATTTCCAGTCCCAGGCTACAGCCTGTTTCCGCAAAAACACCTGAGCTTTCCAACGGAGTTTACTTGAAATAAAAACTGGCTTATGCAGGTGATGGTTTTGAAGGAATCCTTGACCTTGGAAATTTTGATTTCAAGGGGAGTCTTAATGACTGATTTCGAGGGGAGTCAATTAAGTTACTTTAGGCACCCTGAGCCCTATGGAGTGCAAAAATGGGCCAGAACTGAAGAACAGAAAGCTGGTGATACCGGCTTGGTTTTGTTTGCGGTTGTTATGGTTCGAACTGCGTCGGGAATTATGCCACGATCATGCGAATACTTGGTCGTCTGTGTAATTCTAAACACTGGTTTATCCAGTAGATCCAGCGGTCTGGGGAGCCCGTGGCGCTCGAAGGGCCCGAGGGGCCGGGATGGGCAGGGAGGGAATCGCACAGCGCCAGGCACCGCCACGGCCTCGGCCTCTCCCGACACCAACCCTTCCCTCCCGCCGCCCCGCTCGCCCGCAGAGCGCAGCCGAGCCGGGGACCGGCATCGGCTCCCNGCTACGATTTCGAGCCTCTGCCGACGCTGCTGGAGGATGAGGTGAGTGAGGCAGGTGCGGGGACGGAGCCGCCGCCCTGGCGCTCACCTGTGGTGAAGCGGCCCCAGGGCCCGCCCGCCCCGCCGGGAGCGAACAGGCCGCGGCGACCGAACCGTTCGCTTTCCGTGTGGGCACCGCCGGCTCCTCGCTGGTCCCAGCGACCGAGCTGGGCTTAGCCCATCCCCGTGCACCTTCTCCACACAACAGCAAAGTCATGGTCCTCGAGTGCCGGGTGTCTCGTCACTGCTGTCGTAGCCGTGGGCTATTGCTGCAGTCGGCAAGTGCGTGTCCTTGTCGCACCCGATAAAAGGAAATTTACGTAGGCAGAACTGTTTCCAGAAGCTGCCAACCAGGTTTTATTTGTACAGCCATGTATTCCTGCCTTTTGCAAAAGGCAAAAAGGCCTTTGACACTGGGAAATAAAAAACCCACCAAAGTGTTAAATGTGTTTGTTCAGTTGTTATGCCAGACAACCTGTAGTTAAACCCAGTTTGTGTCATCACGTTTGTCTGGATTTATTATTGGCTTTGCACTTGCTTTTTTATTGCTCTTGCTCATCTTCGTATCTTCCGACTTGAAGTGTGTTCCTTACCCCCTAGTGAATGTTTGGCCAAAATGTTTGGAGTCGTAGTCTTTTTTTTAAGTTTGGTGAGCTATACATGAGCCACTCATTCCCCAGACCAGATCTTGAAAACTTTTTCGTTTGCTGTGTCAAGCTGAATCGGGATTTTGAAGTGAGTTTGAAAACACAAAGCCCCTTTCAGCTGTCCTAAGTCACCTAATGGCTCAGCAGTTTGGCTCTTCTGCCATCTGTAGCGTTCAGTGCTGTAGGCCCTCTTAGACTGGCCCATGCAAAACATAGAGTGAAGGTGGTAGTTGCCTCATTTTTACACGTTAGCTTAAATATTTAGAGCATTTCTTCAGGATGGGAGAAGGCTGAGGGTCAAATTTTCTGTATGAGAAAGACCTGGGCCCATTTTTTGTACCTGGTGAATATATATTTTCGTTGTGAGTTTCCACCAGTCCCATCTATTTAGTTATTCCAGAAACATAGTTTCAGTATTTTTATTGAGAGAAAGGTCATGCTCAATCACTGACGATTGGAAACACTAATTAAAAAAAAGGCTTCTTTGAGGAGTTCTCAGCGACCTGACTCAGGCAACCCAATGTTTTTGTTCAAATGTGATGAATTTAGTGAATGGTGTTTGCCACATTTTGTGTGATTCTGGAATAGAATGATTTGAGGTTTGTGTGAATTATCATGGCAAAAAGACTTCGGTGGCAGAAAGCTGTGAATGCTGTTGTACTGAACTCTCAGCTGCTTAGTCATTTAGTGGAGACTGCATTTCTCATCCTTGTACCTAGTATAAGGAATGAGATTGGTGTCTGATGCATGTGGTTTTTTGCCAATACATGAAGCAGGAATCTGCCCGAGCTGCAGAGGAGGAAATGCTGAGGATGAGGATATGTTTCATATTCATTTCATTAATAGAACCGTCTTCATTTCATACTCCTTAATACTTATTTCAATTTTTTTAAGAAGTTGTCTGTGGCAATAATTTGTTTTCCTGCCCTTGATTAATTATGTGCTACTGAACTCTTTTATATTTGCTGCAGAAAGTATAAGAGGAAACTGAGAATTAAATTGAATAATTAAGCATGTTTATCTGACCTGTTCACTTTTCGTAGTTATTAAACAGTAAAACCAGACTTTCATAATAAAACTGTCATTAAAACCAGACACCTTTTATACAAGTGTCTTTTGCTGAAAGAAACAAAAGGGAAGACCTGTCATCTCTGATATGTACCACATATGGGTGAACCAACTTTCAGGGTTCAAGGTATTGAAATAGTAGCTTGCCAGAAGCTTCAGCTTGACAGAACCTCCTGTGTTACAGTCTTAAAAGGATGGGGTTTTCCCACAGTGAAAACTTTGATTTTGTGTGGCTTTGGGGATGCAGACTAGTCCAACGCACATCTCTGTTTTCAGTGCTCCTTTCTCTACAAAGGCCTTGCTTTGCTGCAAAGCAGCTTTGATAAGTAAAGTCAAGATAGTGTAATTGTTTGTGAAATATGTGGTTTCTGTGAAGTAAATAACTTACTGTCCTGGAGCATTGAAAAGAGAAAGGCTTGCTATATGGTGTAGGTGGTGTTTTGTTTTGTCTTCACCCAGCCATCCATTGCAGATGGAAACCACTGAACATTCATAGGTCTTTTATTATTTTTTCCTCTTTTTTTTTTTCTGTATTACGTAGCCTTCTCATTCCCTGGGAGGAAGATAAGCTTATTCCGACGTGAGATCATCACCTTTCATTTACTTCCCAAATAACCACAAGACAAAGATGTTTTTGGAGGTTTATATTGTAGGTATCACTCCTGATAATAATTATCTGCAGTGGAGTTCAGCCTCAAAGCTTGACTCAAAAGACATTCTATTAAGCCCTTATTGTAGCTGAAATTTGATACTGAGTTGGTCTTAACAATTGCAGTTTTTATTTTATTCACGTAAACTCTAAATTGAGCCTCTTTGGTCCAAATGCACAGATGAAACTCTCATATTTTTGCATCTTGATTAGTGAAACATCCTTTTATTTGCTGTTGTGGCAAATGCCATAGAGTCACCTACATAGATGGTTCAAGGAGAATTAAAAATAATTCCTATCTCATTGCTTTGATCATAGAATTCTTTTTAAAAACTTTTTATTGTTGACCGTAGAATAAGCAGTTTGTCATTTCTTTCCAAGCCTACCCTCATCCTCTTTATTGGTTTGGTCACTTTTAAAGCCTAATGGTTTGTAGTACAGCTCCTTGTCATGTCTTTGTTTGCAAATAGAGGAACCTCTGTGCTGCTCTTTGTGCTTGGAAGAGGTTCCTTATGGAGATGTGCAAAACCTCCTTATCCACCCTCAAACTCTGATGGCAGCATTACACATATTATGCTGAGCAGAGCACAGAGAAAATGAGATCTTGTGTCAGATCTTTTACTGTTCTTTATTGTAGGACTGAATTTAATGAGACCAGGATCCATGGTTAGTGATAGAAGCCACTGTAGTAATGCTGCCATTAGTAAATCAGTCCACCTTTAGGATGGTGAAAAATGTATTGAAAAGAGAAGTTTCCCAAGTAACAGTGAGTGTGATTTATTTCCTACCTCATATTTATTTATTAAACATTATACTTTGGACTAAAAAGCACAGTATATTTTTGGACTGAGGTTCAGTCCTTGTTTGAAGGATATTATGAGAGCAGTGCTTAGTTCTCTGTAAGACATGTTAACAAACTGTTAACCCCTTCTGTAGATGGTAATCCAAATATCATTGATGTTTTCCAGTACTGAACAACATAAAGAAAGTTATAACTAGATTTTCCAAGGGATTAAAAGTTTAAACCACAACAGTTTTCTGAGCTGTAAGATAGATCATATTCTCTTTTGCTGATTATGCCATACTTTCTCTTTTCTGTATTGTAAGTAATATGCAGTAATCTTCCATTTAAGGTTTGTTTAATATCACAGAGAAGTATAGTCTTTAGTTGAAATTACTTACATATAAATGAGAAAATACTGTGTAAGTAATAGTGGTTATAGCTCTGATGCAAAGTAACTTCTGCAGATTACCTTCCATTTTTCTTACCTTATTTTTCCTTATAAATGGAATTGATGTTTTGTCTTTTTGGTGTTGTTTTTTCTTCATTCCTTGAAGTTTGTGAAAACTTTACTTCTGTAACTGTGGGTAATGTGTTAGCTTTGTATTCTAAAGTCCTTAGAAAAGCAAGTTGCTTTGAGACAGGCATTGTTCCTTAACATCTTGACCAGGAAAGCCACGTTAGAGACACGTTTTGGTTTTTTTTTTTGGAACTGGACTTTTTGTAGCCTTACTGTGATAACAGGGTCAGTACAAATTGACTTATAGTTTAGGACAGTAACTTCAAGTCCATGAGCTAATTTCATCACTAAGAGCTCTGGATGTTATTGAGAGGCCTAGGACAACCCAAGGGTTTGGTTTTAAGTCAAAGTTAAGTCAAACACTTTTCCATGGCAGATTTGGCTTTTGAATGTTTATTAGATGGTCTACAACAGTAAACTTTACAACTGCATCATTCTTAAGACAGACTCATTTAGAGAGTTTAGTAGTTAGTTACCTTATGTAGAGGCACCTGGGAGAGCTTGAGAGGCATAGGTGAAACAAAATGCCTTATCTCTCTGCTTTCACCTCCAAGTGGTCCGTTCCCTAACTTTGATCCAATGTTTATGTAACTTGTGTATCTCCCATAGTAAGTAATTTTATTATATTGGCATAACCTTTGTTCAGGTTAACTGTGCTTCTTAAAAGACTGTGTTAAGAGCAAAGTTGTGCACTTGGTGTTTCTTGGGGTGTTAATCAGTGTCCTAGAAAGTCTCAGAACTTGCTGGAAACATTACTTGTAGCCAATTGTGTCAAATGTAATCTATGATACATGAAGTAGTGTCATGAAATCCAGGATAATTTATTAATTCATATCTTGGCAGGAGAATGTGTCCCTTGCTGATATTTTGTCACTGCGGGATAGCTGTCTTACTGAGCAAGATATTTGGGCAATTTGCCTGGAGTGTTGCCATTCTCTGAAGAGCATTGCCCATTCTGCAATCTTCCAGACTCTCTGCATCACTCCTGACACTTTGGCTTTTAACACCAATGGCAATGTATGCTTCATGGAACAGCTCAGTGGTAAGTATTTATGTTTCTAGGCCATTTGTTTTAGAACTATGGAAACTCGTAGTGAGAAACTGTAGCAAAACATTGCATTCTGGTTTTAAGACTTACAATTAAAGGTAAAAAACTTGTTTGGGAATGGTTGTGTATAGGTCCATATGAAATGATGTGTTCGGTTTTGTAATTGTTGAACAAAGACTGTTATGAGTTTGGTTAGAAAGTTCTTGCTAATTATTGTAAGACTTATCCAGGCAGTGTCTTATTTATGTCCCTTTTAAACACTGTAGATTATGTATTTGTGTGCACAAGTCTCTACCTATGTCAAGCACATCATTAGTCTCTTCCAGATCTTCTAATTTCATAGATATTCTCTATTTCTAGAGAAATCTGGTATTCATTGTGTCTTCTTGATTGTGATCATAAAGAATGGGGCAGTTCCAGTGCATATTTGCTGTTAAAAAGGAAATCTCTCTCTTGAATAAAGGCCTTTTTTTTTTTTTTTAAAGCTCTCTTTTGAATAAAGAGTTACTGGGGGTTTAAGTGGTTTTTAGACTTGGCAAGTGTGGGGACTGACTGAGAAATTAATTTTAATATGTTAAAAAAAGTATGTAGTAGCTTGTAAGATCTGCAAGTGTTGTAGCAGGTGAACCAAGGAATGCTTAACTTGAAAAAACTTCTAGTTTAAGCATAGACACAAAAGTGTGTTATTGTTGCTGTTCCTTTCTCACAGGATCCATCTCAAGGTGGTGGGTCTTGAGCCTCTTGATTTTACACAACAGAAAAAAACCCAAACAGCTCTTATTCAATGGTACTTTTAGGATTGTCATCACATAACTAGGAGAACCATTCTAGTCTATATACACACTATTCAAGCTTTTATTGTGTTTTCTTTAAACTAATTTATTTTTAAATCTATGTCAGAATATTCTTGTAGTTGAAATCTACATCATGGTATTTGAAAAAAATACTAGAGAAACTGAGTTAAGGTAACATGGCAACAAAGATTTGTTGACTTCTTTAGAATTAAAGATGGTATTTCAAATAAACATGTAACATCATAAAGTCTAATTAATAAAGATGAAAATATATCTTCATAATTGCCATGATACTTGTTTTTTATAAATTCCTGAATACATGTGAGTCAACTTTTAGCTTCATACTAATAGGGTAATGTGGAATCAATTTTCATTATTTTAAGGAGCTTGTCATACTTTGAAATTAAAAAAAGAAAAATAAGCTGGCTTTGTACAAGCCAAGGGTATATGAAAGACTTGTTGAAGAGAATACATCTAGTGGATGAAAAACGCCTCTCAACTAAGATCTTTGCTTGCAGCTAGGAAAGAAAAAATCAATTTCTTCTTAAGTGTTTTAATCTACTTGAATATCTGGCAAACAATTGATCCAGGAATTTGCTGTGCTTAAAATGTAGGATAACAAATTCCTGTGCAAGCAAATGTACAAAGGTTTAGCTCCCTGAAGTCATGTTAGTCTCTAAGGAAGAGTCTATTCATTAGTTCTCTTTAAAGAAAGTTGTGTTTTCCCTAGGAATGCAAAAAGTTATGTTTATATTCTATTTCTCTCACACACACTCCACTGTGTCTTTGGATCTTTCTCTTTCCCTCAGATCTTGTTACTATTTGCTTAAAATATAATTTGTTAGATAGGCACTTGGGGAGGTTATCCTTTTTGCTTCCCTGTAGTTGTTGCCTATGGATTTATTCTTCCAGAAGAAAATTATAACCTCTGGATTTGCTTGCCAGTAAGGAAAAATGAACAGCCTGTCATCTCTGCTTTAGCAGCAAGTTCTGCTTTCTGCGGGTTCTATGGTGCTCAAGTGACAAACATTCGATAAGATGTTCTGCCAAGGGGTCTGATATCTTCTTGTCTCTTCAGATGAAACAAATTTCCATTATATTAAAAGAATACAGTAAACTGTACCAGTGATAAAAGTTGTATGTGTGTACAGCCTTTTAAGTGTTCTACGGAGGGAAGGGAAACTGATGAGGAGATGAAAAAGAGCAGAAGTCTGTGGGTGAGGAAGAGGGGGAGACAAAACATCTGTTCATTAGTTCCCTTCCTCTTCTGTCCCCCCTCCAAACATCAGGAAAAAATGTGGTGGAGGGTAAGGAATGCAAAATTAGTTGCATACTCCTCTTTTTCAGTGGGAGCATCATAAGGAGCTGTAATTCAGTTACTAGCATCTGGATAGTCAGCTGTTCCATGTAGCTGCAATATATGAATATGTAAAAGTCCTCTCTAGTAGTCTCTTCCATATAATGGAGTTTAGTGACTTCATGGTAAGAGTTTTGCATTTCACTTCTAAAATAGACACAAAATAGCTCTATTAAAGGTAAAGCCATTACGAATATGCTGTGCCTCTGAGCATACTATTTTTTATTTCCTTGTTGAGAAGGGAAACATGTCATTTTTGCTTGTAAATGATCTTGGTCATCCACTGGCTTCTCAAAAGGATAAACCAGGTGAATTGAATATGTGTGTGAAGAGTAAGTTTTTAGTCATACACTTGTTTAATTCCTTGGTGTTCCTTACTGGGTTTATCACTGCTTACTGGTGACTGGTACAGTGTCACTGCTTGGATGCAGCAGCAACATCAGTCTCTCTTAAGATGTTCTCTTCCTTCCACCTTTTTACTCACAGTTGGCTGCTGGAGGAGCTCAGTTCTCTGCTAAGCATTAACATGTTTGGGGAATTTGCTTCCTCAACTCTTTTATCATAAGGAAAGCAAACTAAGCAGAAAGGTCAGATCATCCAAGATCTGACCAGATCATCCAAGCTGCCCTGTAGATGAAGAGGTAATTAGCTGTTCAGATTGGTTTTGCTGCTTGAAGCCTTAACACCCGAGTCTGCAGTGGAAAATAGTGAATGAGGTGTTCCATTAATCAAACCAAACCTCTAAGCCACAACTGAGCCATGCCAGTTCAGGTGATAACTTGGTCCAAACATAAATGTCTGAAGGCAGGAAGTAATTGGACATGGTAAATGTGTTTCTTTGTGGGTGTTTAATCTGTCCTGTTTCTTAATAGGAAAGTTATGGTTTCTTCTTGTAGAAAGTTTGAAAACAGTGCTTTATTTTACTTCCAGCAGTAGAAACATAGATAACAAGTTCTTTGTATATCGGATGGGACTGAACCAAAATACTGCTATACATATTTTGTTTTGTATCAGATATGAGTGTGTCATTAAATTTGTATCATTAAATTGGTTTGTGGGTTTTTTAAACAAGTAAGACTAATCTGACGTGTTTCCTTTTGCTTCCAAAGATGATCCAGAGGGTGCCTTTGTTCCACCAGAATTTGATATCACCGGTAACACTTTTGAGGCAAGTTCATGAGTTTCTCTGTAAAATAGAGGGGGAAGGTTAATATTTTTAGTACTTCTGACAGTATCAAATGCTCAGCATTCTTAACATGTAGTTTCAAAACCTTTAAGGATAGTGAATAGTGCTGTTTACATATGTTTTGTGGAAATAAAAAGTGAACTTAAAATGCTTTATTAATTTTTTTGTATAAACATTTGCTCCCTATCTGCTAAAATGTGAGAATCTATTTTGTCTGAATAATGTGTTGCTCTAAACCACAGCTGGTCTATATTATGTTCACTGGTATCCTTCACTGGTTACATTTGCTTGTTTGGGGACTAGTCATGAACTTTTATGACTAAATATAAAATTTGTTTGCCATCCTCTTCAATAAAATAATTCAGGGAAGGGTAATCAGCAGTTTTATCTTTGATTTAATGAAGAAACAAATTCCTATCTGTTGCTTTGAAATGCACAAATGCTCTACATTGTTAAATTAAATTAGATTTAAATTGTTTATTCTAATTCATTAGCCTCCCAAGTCAACCATCTCATTGCGTGCACGAGCACTTGCTTGTTTAATATCCTTTTTCTTAATACACCATTTTTTCTGGCATGTATTCTTAGATAATTCAAATGCTTTAATTAGCAATATATTCTATTCAAGGTAGGCAAAAAAAATTTGGTTCTTTATAGTTCAATTCAAATACCTTTTGCTTTTCATACTTACAGCCTTCATAGTCATGTTTATAGAGTTATCTGTATTTTCGTGGGAGAGGGGGCAGTGAGGAGGAGGAGAAGTGGACCTTGGAAGTGTGTAATACTGCATGTAAAATGAGTGATAAAGCAGGAAGGGCAGGATAACAGAATATGAAGTAGTGCATTCTTTGAAGGTTAGAGATGCAACATTTCTCCTGTTGCATATATAGGTCAGCAGAGCTCTAGTGATTTTGTGCTCGCTCTCCCTCTCACTCCCTGCTGGTTTGTGGGGAGCCTTTGTGCACAGGGAGCCAGCGGGGGTCCTTGGAAGGTGACCTGCATTGCATGTGAACTTGGCAACTGTAGTAGCCCTTATATTCAGGTGTAGTTGAGGAAAATAAGACCCAAAGGTAACTATTTATTGTTCTTTTCTTTTTGTTGTGCTTCTGAAGGTGGACTTGAGATTCTACATAAATATCCCATCCCTTGACGCAGAAACATGTACAAGATGTGTGGAATTATTTTCTCCTTTGGCAAATTTTGTTTTCTCCTAAACCCTTTTTGCTTCCTTAGGAGTTGCTGAACTTGTGTGAATGCAGCAAATAGATACACTGAAAGAGGCTCAAAGACTGAGGAGGTAGAACAAGGTGAAATACGGATTTTGGAAGACTGGGGGAACACTAAATGATGTGAAATTTTAGTTCTGTCTGATATACAAGGCCATTGTATCCATCTTGAATAAAACTCTTTTGTGTACATATTTATTGTTTAACTCCTCTCTTTCAGTAGTACGTACCAGCCTGTTAAACCCCAGTGAATCCCAATACCAAGCACACCATGAACACTTAGACAGTCAGTGAAGGCTGTTTGAGTCAGGAGTGGCTCTGAACTTTGACTTTTTTATTCTTTTTGCAAAGGTCAATGAAGATAAGGCACACATTTGTGTGGAAGGAAGTCAACCTGCTTTGCCTTGTCTGTTGTGAAGTGGGATAAGGGCTGGGTACACTGATTGCTGTGCGTTGCTACTATTTCTTTGTCTAGCAAATTGGGAAGCCTTGCAAAGCAGACAGAACAGCACTACAACAATGTCCTGTTGCCTCAGCTGTTTTTCATTGACCATCCTAGAGCAGTGCATGAGACTAAAAAGCCAGGGCTTTCCCCTGCATTGAGGCAGAGGTGTGTTGTTTTCCTCGGGGAATTGTGTGCGTTTTGTCAGACAGCTGTGGGATTCAGAGTATTTGTGGAACTTTCAAAGCTGTATATTATGTTCTTTTAAAAATGCCCGTAGTAATTGCTTCTTGTTATCAAAGTCCGGTACCAGATAAAGGAATGAAACTCGCAGCTTCTCAGTTTTTCTTGCTGTTTATTAAGCNTCTTACCATTTTTAGAGTTTGATTGAATTTTTAAGTACTTTAGTGCCAGACCAACTTCTGTGCTGATTGCTGCTTGCTTTTGCAGTTTCCGAGACCTACAGTGAGTTAATCCTTATGTATTTGTTACAAGGGCTTTATAATGTAATCTTTCCAAACTGGCTGTTTCCGTTTTGGTGTTGATACTTCTTCTCTTTTCCACAGGTGTAGATAGTTTTGTCTATACCCTCACACCTATTTGTAACCTTCTACTGTGCAATAGCAGAACTGTGTTACTTTATATACATCTCTGAGTGCTTTATATACATCTCTCTGAGGAAAGCCTGGACCCTTGTGATTTTTCAGTGTTATGAGACTCTTTGTACTGTTACAGTAAGCTGCCCTTTTTACAGGGGTATCAAGTCTTTTGTGATACTGCTTGCTCTTTCCTTGGTAATGACCCAACTCAATTGTTCTTTGTTGAAGAAGTGTTTTTCCAGCTGCTTAGTATGCTTTGTTTAGAATAATGAAAAGTAGCTTTTATATTGAAACTATCCAATGTAAATATAAAGAAAAAAATTAGTTTTGGAACTACTAATTGCATTCAGGGTGAACTTTGATAGCTGTTACTCCATTGTCAAAGCTCAGCTGATTTAAAATAACTATGTCAATGAGAGGTTTTGCTTGATTTGAATGTGACCTATTTGAATGTGACTTCTGAAATGTAAGCATACAATGAGGTTTGTATGGCTACTGGATGACTTCTTCCTCTTTAAACTCTTTTTAAAAAATTCTGTCAATTAAGGCTACAGTTATTTCAACAAGAGATGTCTTGTTTCCTGCTTAGTGAATTACTGATCCAGACCTCTAATGGAATTGTGACTCCAGCCTAATTAGTTACTAAACTTAGCTGGCACTCAAAACCACACAAGGGTAATAGACTCAGGAAACAAATTGAAATGCATTATTGTCCTGGTGTCTGAAACAACTAAAAAATTCGGTTTCTAGTTGGAATTTCAAATAGCAAGAGGTCTAAAGCTTTGTCCAAATGACAATGCAGAGGACTGAAAAGTAATTGATTTCATGTGGTTTGTTGTAGGCTTGCACCTTGTTTCCTGACCTGCTCTCCATTTGTAAAGTGAGACTACTAACACCAACTTCAGTTAGTGTTGAGAGTAGGAAGGTGAAAACTAGCCCTTCAGGGAGCTGTCAACTTCAGTGTCAGATGTTCAATAGACTTTTTAGAGAGAAACGTGGTTAAGAAGGAATGAGCTGTGAGGGGGGCTTTTGGTGCCGACAGTGAAGTGTGGCTGAAATTTCCAACCTGTGATTTTAGTGCTGCTGCAGTTGCAGCCAGTTGGGTTGGAGGAAAGATTGTAGTTTCTGAGGATCTCAAGAGACCTTGAAATTACTGTGTTGCTAAGTGGTTGGAGTGGCATTGAATAGGGCAATTCTGTTATGTCCTCCTCTTCCAGGTGTAAGCATTGTTGCAGTGCAAGGACAGAAAGGCAGCCAAGCAGGTACCATTGGTCTCTAGGACAGCACTGAACTAAAACAAAAAATCTCCTAGGTATCTGTTCAAGTTAATTTTTTACTCTAACTTTGCTATCTCCTTACAGACTTCCATTACCATTGTGGTAGAGAGAGGAAACAGGATATAAACTTTAGAGTTCTGATCTGTACTGTAACTCTGAAGAAAAGGTGAATTGCTATACAGTACATTTACTGTCGTTTGCATTTTTGTTCATAATACAGATACAGGTATGTGATGTGATTGCTCAGTAAAAGTTTTCAGATGACTGGAGCAGTCACTTGGCTGCATTGAGGGAAAGCTCTTAACTTTCCTCTAAACTGGAAGTTGTGTCTGAATTTGCTATAGCAAATATTGACCGCGTTTTTGTTTTCATTGAATCTTGAGCTAGAAGTCAGTTAGAAACATCTGGATTGTGAAGACTAACCTGTAATTTTGTAATGTTTTACTCCTGTACTACTGTAGAGAACAGCAAAGATTGTGAATTTTTCTGTTCTAGAAAAACACTAAGACTGAGATGGAAAAAAACATATTTGAGGCTTCTTTTAAAATTTGCCCTGATTGTCTCCTCTAAATAGGAAGAGCTTTAGCCTTTTTCCTGATGAAAATGGTTCCTATTTCATTTTCTTGCCCTGGGCAGTACAGTACTAGACTTGTGAAATTTGACCAATGGGAGACTCAACAGGAATAGTTAAATATTGGTGAGTTCATTAATAGCCTTACTTCTATCACTACAATGCAAGATTGCCTCAGGTTAAAAACATTGGCTGTCTCAAATAGCTATTTGTCTGCATCACAAAACAGCCATTGAGTCTGACACAGAGGTTCATTGATGTGGAACCCCACATTTCTAACATACGAGCTTTCAGTGAGATGAAGGACAGATGTCTGCTATGTGTGAACTTGCATTTATAATCTTTTAATAATGTGGCTATTCAATTTTGCTTGTTCTAGTGAACCTCTGTAACAAAAGTCAGTGCGTTTTCAGTCTTGTCTGCCTAGGCTTTTTTTTGTCTAGAGGAGACTGGATAATGGTTCTGTTAATGACTTATCTTATTATTAAGAAGTGATAAAACACAGTAGTTCAGAAACCTCAGTGTGCAGCAGGATTAAAACCTTTCAGAAATGAAAGCAGTAAAAAAATGATTGTCTCGCTTTAAGAGAGAAGGAGGAAATACGGGATAGAGAATGGGAAGAATGTTTTCTCATCTAGAATTTGTTCTTGCTTTAGTGTATGAGGGCAGGAGTAGGGTGTGCTGATCTCTCACCTGGGAGAGAATCAGAACCAAAAAACTCTGAATGATGCCTGTCTCTTAGTTGGAGTGTCATGGCTGTCAAATTGCAGTTCTCAGGGGGTTGTAATTGCTTTGTTATATAAAAAAGTCCAACCTTAAAAATAAACAAATCTACACAAAGTGGTATAACTATTGCAAATAGAAAAGGCAAGCTAAAGTGTGTTAATTATTCAGTTTTCAGAAACAATGTAAGATCTGTATTGCTTACTCCTGTGAAATGTGACAGGGCAGTTGGGTTGATATATATACAATATACATACAAATATTTTATGTCCATATAAGTGCATGGGTTGAAGTGCCAAATGAAACAGTTTTATGGAAT